>CACVBM020001133.1:80023-136785 GCA_902728155.2 Microthlaspi erraticum | reverse complement strand
CTAAAACGGGCTTCGGGTCGACCGCGGCGTTGGGACGGTCGGTCAGGACGATCGGCCGGACAGTCGGGTCGTGGGCGAGTTGGAACTGTCGTGGCCGGATGGATTCACGGTCGGCCGGCGTGGTCGGGCGGATAGAGATTTGGCCTATGGTTTCTCGGCCGGACGCGGGACGTTCTTTCCCGGCTCGGACAGATGCATCGGCCGTGGACTGGCTATTGAGTACACTTTGAAACTATGGGTATCGAACACAAGGACTGGCTATTGAGTACACTTTGTAACTATGGATTTTGGATCAAGCTAAAACAAAAGTATGATTGAGGTTGTAATGGTGAACCGAACTAGCAAGTATAACGAGGTTGTAAACAATAAAGGAAAAGCGCTAGGTCATAGGGGCTATCGCAGAGAAGCAAGCAATGATCAATGAAACAATGATAGATTAATTGATTAGGGATATTGGGATATTAAGAACCATCTAGAACACAGATCACGAATATAAAACCATTCCACTTTCGAGGCTCCGGCTCCTTTGTTAATCTACCTAGTCGCTAAACTTTTGGTATGTCCCTAGGTGATTAAATCAAGCATTAGAATGAATAGGTTCTGATACAGTTCACTAGATATAGATAGATCAACTTTCGCAGTCTAAGAAACCTAGCTTGTCAAAGAATATGTCCGGCGAATGATACAGCACTGTCGAGGCTCAAATCAACCTAAGATCGGATTACTAGATGCGCGGTAAAGCAATCAGCATTAGTTAAGTGCACAAGACGAGACAAAGACTCTAATATAATCCCTAGCTAATCATTGAAATCAAAGATCATGCAAGCAACTCATTGAATAGTAACCCTAGCAACCTAACTAGTGGATTACTCAGACATGATCAAAGCAAACACACATAGAGATGAAGAAAACATGATTGCAATAAAACTTAGAGTAGGAAATCGAAATACAAGGCGGCTCTCTTTTCACAAGAGGCTAAAAAGCTATATATATAGTGCTAGGTCTTTTGAGGCGGCTTAGGGTTAAGCCGGGCTTGAAAATATGAAATTGGGCTTCAAAACGGGCTTCGGGTCGACCGCGGCGTTGGGACGGTCGGTCGGGACGATCGGCCGGACATCGGGTCGTGGCCGAGTCGGAACGGTCGGGCCGGATGGATTCACGGTCGGCCGGCGTGGTCGGCGGATGAGATTTGGCCGATGGTTTCTCGGCCGGACGCGGGACGTTCTTTCCCGGCTCGGACGGATGCATCGGCCGTGGTACGCGAACGGTTGCGCGGCCGCGAGGGTTGTTCCCGGCTCGCGCGGCATGGTCGTGCGCGGCGTGGCGTGGTTGTGCTTGGCCGACCGCGGGACAATGTTTCCCGGGTCGTGTTGCGTGATCGGCCGTCGGTTTGGAACTTTGGCCGAGACTTCAGACGGACGGATATGATTTGGCCGAGCGCGGAACATAGTTTCTCGGCCAGCCGGACTGCGCGGTTGGGCGCTGATTCTCGATAGAGCCGTCTGGACAGTCTTCACTCTTTTGGTTATAACTCCTTTTCTACTCATCCAAATTAGGCCGTTCCAGTTGCGTTGGAAAGTTAACTCAATCAGAGCACGCAGGGAACTGGTCTTGATGAAATCCATTGAGTAGATCTTTTTCTGGGCCCTCTTAAAGTTGGTGCTTGTGCATGGAGCGGCTTGAAGTGCAAATCCTATGGTTTTGCTCCAAAATGCATCATTTCACCTGTTTAGACTCTAGACACTATAAACACAGTAAAACTACCTTTTTAGATAGAAAACCTGCCAAAAACCATTAGAAAACAATGCTAAAACAGTATAAAAAGTGTAAAATAGAGGTATATCAACTCCCCCAGACTTAGATCTTTGCTTGTCCTCAAGCAAAAAGAATCTAAATCCGTGAAAGAGGTTTGAAAACGTGGAAACTCCCTTGCTCTTTTGAATATCCTGTGAAAGGTTCCTTTCCTGTATTCCACTAAGAACATAGACAACATAAGGTTAGCTTCACATACACCCTGCAAGTTTAGCGAACAATACCAACCCAACTAGTCTCATCCAGCAATCCAAACTCTCTATTGCTAACCTCTTGCATAAATTTAAAGCGTGAATTCTTTATCAAGGGGACATCGATCAATTGAACTTGTTCTTACCCACTTGATCTTCTCCAAGATTGTCTTTAAGTGCAATGAGTTCTTTTCCTCTCTCTTTCTCACATCAGAACTTTGAAAGGTCAATTTCTCCCTACTTTTCTAGGGTATCATTTTATTTTTTCTATTGACCCTTCTTTCAACCACAGGATAAGTCTTTAGCTTGTTCCTTGTTTGACTAAGGTATTCCATAAGACATGAAGGTACAGACATATGCATTCCTCATGCTTACTTGTTTTCCTTGTGCTCTTTGAGCTTTTTCTCATAAACATTACTTACCATTTGGGATGGGAGAGAGAGGAGAACTCTTTAAAGATTAGACAAATCTTATTGAAAATCAAGCAAGGAACTGTCGACATGTATGCCAATCCCCTTGACAAGAGTATTAAGATTGATTAAGGGTGAGGTTAACTCTAGATTGCTTGGTTACCTTAGAAATTTTGCTGAGCTAGCATGTCGATCCACTGTAAGAGCTTCTGTTAGGCTTGTGCCTTTAGCTGGTTTCTGCTCTAGGGTCATGGATTGTTAGCACAACACTCTCAATTCTCAAAGCAAGTTCATAACTTCCGGACTGGTTTTTGACTCAATAAAACTTTTTGAAAAACATGAAACAAAGTGAATAAAACATAAGAAAAGAAAGAAAAATGCATTAGTAACACAATAAAACTCCCCCCAGACTTAACTTGCACCGTCCCGGTGAAAGCAAATCACATTAAGGTGAGAGGTAATATTCAAAGTAAAAGAAAAATAAAGAAAAATTCATTAAAATAAGATAGGGATAGAAAATGGAGATTTGTAAGTGTCCATTGCACTAAGTACCACTTGAGATGACTATGTGTGGCAGTGAGAAGAACTCTCTTCCTCATCTATGGGGTCATCGCCTTCTGAACCAAGCTCTGAGTCTAGTGAGAACTCACCAAGGTCAGGCTCATATGGCTCTCTAGCGGTGGAAGAAGGGCGAAAGAGTCTCTCCGGTGCAATGTGGCGAACTACGCGGACTAGGCGTGAGATGAAGCGAGATTGGCATTCCACTATCTTCTCCAGCTTGTTAACACGGTCTAGAGCTTGGTGCGCGCCATGCCAGTAGTGAGAACATGGCGTTCTTGGAGCGGCGTTGAGTCTTGACTGCATGCTGAAGTGTGCGATAGGTGAGCATGGGGAATGATGGTTTCTCACTTGATGGAACATAGAAGTCTTCCTCATTGGGCTGGAAAGTGACAACTCCTGAGCGTAGGCTTGGGATGTCTTCATGTGGCAGCAAGACAAGGGAAGTGTTGGCTGGACCAATTGGAAACTCATAGCAAAACCGAGTTGGGTCTTTAGTCCAACGGTTTAGGAAGTGGATGTGCTGAAGAGCATGGAGATCCAAAGGGGTTGGCTTGGGTAGTGGCTCATAGTTGGGAATGTCAATCCCCACATGCAGTACTATGGCCGTGATAAGCCTCCCAAAACGAACACAAAGCTTCTTGTTGCCTTCCAAGTCTTGAGCTAGCTTCCTCACATTGATAATGTCTTGGCAAGTAAAAGTCCAAGGTTGGCCTTGTACTCATGCTTGATGAATGGTGTGGTGAGGATGTAGAACTCATCAGTTGTGACCTTGTTGGCTTCTTGTTTGCATTGGAAAGTGGTGGAGATGAGGCGGTGCACATAGCGAATGGCTGGATGGGTGATTCTAGACACCTTTGACCTTGAAGGCAAGAATGGTTCATTGGCAAAGTGTGTCCAATCAGCAAAGGCAGCTTGTTTCCTCTTTGAGTTCTCCTTGAAGTCATGTGCTGTCTCATTGGGAAGTCCAAAGAGTTGGCATAGAGCTGAGATGAGATGCGCCCATTGGCATCGCCTATCTTGAAGAGTAGGAGTCCATCACCAGCTGGTTGGTCTCCATTGTGGTTGGGAAAGGCAAGAGCTACTGTGGAGAGGAACTCCTTGGTGAGTTGTGAGTACTCACTACACTCTAGCTTGAAGAGCTTGCTCAAGCCTAGCTTCCTTATGTACCATGTGACATCATCTCTTATCTTGAGAAGATCAAGGGTTTGGGTGTCCATCTTCACACATGGCTCGATGTTCACCTTCTCCATTGCCTTCTTACACTTTCTTGGGTCTTGATTTTGTTCTCCAACAAAGGTTACAAGTGCCCAATCATCTTCTCCTCTTGTTGGACTCTCCACATGTTCTTGATTGCATCAATGGAATGTGGTGAAGTTGGTATTGCTGCTCTTGCATTGGAGCTACTACTCCCTAGCTTGATTTGTTTCTTTGGTGGTTCCATGAATGGGTTCTTCTTCTTCTTCATACTCTCATTTCCTTTTGTCTTTGCCATTGTGTACCTTGGCCGAGAAAAGTTTTGGCCGATGGCCGATTTTGTCGCGGTCGAGCGATTTGGTCGGCCAAATTTTCGTGGCCGAGAGATTTCGGCCGAGGCCGATCGTTTGTTTCCCGGATCGACCGGCACGGTCGGTCCGTTCCGATACAAAATTTCGGCCGATCGCGGCCTTCTTTCCCGGTTCGTGCGTGCGCGAACGTTTTGTCGCGCGATAGATCAATCCGGCCGAGCACGCATTCCTTCCCGGCTCGACCGTGACGGTCGGCCAGATTGGAAATTGCTCGGCCAAAATTCTCTTTGCGCGTCCGCGGCCAATGTTTTGGCGCGGATTGTGTTTTCACACCTTTTTCTCCTTCTATCCTATCTTAAAACAAAGAAAACACAAAAGCAAAACAAAAACTAAGAAAATTAAAGAAAGAAAAGTAAAAGTACCTCATGGGTTGCCTCCCATGCAGCGCTTGTTTTAAGTCTTTAGCTTGACTGTAAGGCTTGGCGCTCAGGAGAAGATGGAGACAAGAGGCATCCTTGATCCTCCAAGTCTTTTCTCCTTGCAATGAGTATCTGGTGGGTGATTCACAGCTGGATAGACAATCTCTCCATGAATGTCCCTTGGCACTACTGCCTTAGGAAAAAGCTTTAGAGTTCTTGTCACTTTCTCCTTGAATCCTTCTAGATTCTCATCAATAAGCTCCTTTGGGAATAGAAGCTTCATGTTGCGGCCAGACCTAGGTTTTCTAACCTTCCTTCTTGGCTTGGCCTCATCTTCAATCTTGGTTGATCCCTTGGGCGGTTTTGGTGTAGGGGCCTTAGTCTTACTCCTTGCTTGTTTGGCAAGCTGCTTGGGCTTAGGAATGGGATCTTCCTTGATTGTTTCTTCAGTTTCTCCTTCTTGGGGTGGCTTCAAAGTAGCTTTCTCCTCTTGGACCATGTCAACAAAAGAGTTCTTTGTTGAACACATAGGGAAGAACATACCCTTGTTCACCTTGTTGAAAGAGATTCTTTGATTGGGGAAATCAAATATGGCACCCACAGTAGACAGGAAAGGGGTTCCAAATATGAGAGGTCTATGGCTACTCTCTCTCATTTCCACAATCTGGAAATCAGTAGGGATAGAGCAATTTCCAATCTGCACCATCACATTAGGCACAAAGCCATAGGGGTTTGTGAGAATGAATCAGCATAGTTGATGGAGATGGATGATGGCTCTATCTTGGTGAGGCCTATCTTGTCAGCTATCCTCTTAGACATGATGTTCACATTGGCTCCTGTGTCACACAAAGATTGCTCAAGAATGTTACCTTTGATGATACAAGGCACACAAACTTTCCTGAGTTATCTGTCTTGGGGATAATCTTTGGGAAGAGTCTTCTCTTTCTAGCTCGATTGGACTCTCTCTCTGGGTAATTCTCTTCAGGCCAAATCATGCAATCAACAGTAGGTTTTGAAAGCATCCATTCTGGAACTTGGTCTTCAAATCTTTCTTCTATGGCGGCTGAGTTGCAAAAGGACTTCTTGGATTCAGCTTCCTGTCTCTTAACAGCTTCCATAGTTTGAGTGACTTGAGTCTCTAGTTTCTTCACATGAGTGGCAACAGCATCATACTTGGTGTTGAGATTGCTGAACAAAGTGTCCATCTTCTCATACATCTCTTTAGTGTTTCTCTTCTGGCCATCCATGATCTGTTGGAGGATTCCTTCAAATCTCCCACCTTGTTGGTTTGGAGGAGCTTGATTTGGTGAAGAAGCATATGGCTCCTTGGGCGGATATGATGATCTCTGCTCATATCCTTGCCTTGGCTGAAATTGACTTCCTTGAGATTGGTAAGGAGGTCTTTGTTGTTGTGGATACCTTGGAGGATACACTTGGTCTTGAGGATTCTCCACATTGGGGTTTCTATAAGACATGTTGGGGTTTGGGCGATAGCTTGGATTGTATCCCTTGTTCCCATAGTTTCCAATGTAGTTCACATCTTCTTCATTGGCTTCATTAGAGAAATCTCCCATGCATTCTCTTGATGAATCTTCATTAGCATCACTCATCCCTTCTATTGCATTGATATGCTTGAGCTGTCCCTTAAGAACTTGAGCCATCATGTTCTTGAGTTCAGTCATTTGAAAAGAATCAGGGGAGCTAGTAGTGGTGCGGCTTGAGCGGTCATAATCAGGACAGTTGTTACAATCACTAGCTGCAAGATTCTCAATAAGAACCTTAGCTTCATCAACAGTCTTGGTCATGAAGTTTCCATTGCTTGCAGTGTCCAATGAAAGCTTGTACTTGTGGTCTATGCCACGATAGAAGATGTTCCATAGGTTTCCCTCATTGAAACCATGATTAGGGCAGTCCCTAATGTACTCCTTGAATCGATCTAGCGCCTCATAGAAAGATTCATTGTTGCTTGGCGAAAGTGGAGATCTTGTTTCTCACAGAAATTGATCTCTGTTTGGTGTAGAAGTGGTTGATGAATGCAGCCTTGTACTCATCCCAAGTGGTGATGGAGTGAGCTGGCAGAGACTTCAACCATCTTGAAGCTTTGTCGCCAAGAGAGAATGAAAAGAGCTTGCACTTAAGGTAGTCAGCAGAGACTCCATTGGATCTTGTAGTGCTGCAAATTTCTTCAAAGTTTTCTATGTGATCAAGAGGGTGCTCAGCTGGAAGTCCATTGAATTGGTTCTGTCTAACCAATGCAATGATCTGAGGCTTGATCTCATAGTCATTCCTTGCAGGAAGTGGTGGATGGATAGGGTTTCTATCCATGAAGAAAGCATCGGCAGAGTCATAGTCTCCGATTGTAGGTGCTCCAGCTTGGGTTGTGCATTCACATCTCCAGCAGGGTCTTGTGGATTAGGAGGAGGAGGAGGTGGATCTCTTCCTTCTTCTTGAGCGCGCGCCACTTCAGCGGCGTGAGCGCGAGCTGCTTCGTCGGCCATCTCTTGGGCTTTTGCTTCCTAAGTTGCTTCTCAAGCTTGTCTATCTCTGGATGTTCAACTAGGTTGTCCTTGTTGGACCTCCTAGTCATGCACCTGAAAAGAGTCTTGGAAACAAGTTAAATCAAAAGGGAAAAACAAAAACAAAAGCAAAAATCAAAGAAAAGGAAATCAAAAACTAAAAATTCAAAAGCAAAAGAAAAGTAAAACAGGAAAAGGTTCTAGACTAGATCCTAGTCGAGTTCCAAAGGTACTGCTGCAGTCCCCGGCAACGGCGCCAAAAACTTGATGCGGAGTCAGGTTTTACCAAACTCCTAGACCTCTGCAAGTGCACAGATCGCGGAAGTATGGGTATCGAACACAAGGACTGGCTATTGAGTACACTTTGTAACTATGGATTTTGGATCAAGCTAAAACAAAAGTATGATTGAGGTTGTAATGGTGAACCGAACTAGCAAGTATAACGAGGTTGTAAATAATAAAGGAAAAGCGCTAGGTCATAGGGGCTATCGCAGAGAAGCAAGCAATGATCAATGAAACAATGATAGATTAATTGATTAGGGATATTGGGATATTAAGAACCATCTAGAACACAGATCACGAATATAAAACCATTCCACTTTCGAGGCTCCGGCTCCTTTGCTAATCTACCTAGTCGCTAAACTTTTGGTATGTCCCTAGGTGATTAGATCAAGCATTAGAATGAATAGGTTCTGATACAGTTCACTAGATATAGATAGATCAACTTTCGCAGTCTAAGAAACCTAGCTTGTCAAAGAATATGTCCGGCGAATGATACAGCACTGTCGAGGCTCAAATCAACCTAAGATCGGATTACTAGATGCGCGGTAAAGCAATCAGCATTAGTTAAGTGCACAAGACGAGACAAAGACTCTAATATAATCCCTAGCTAATCATTGAAATCAAAGATCATGCAAGCAACTCATTGAATAGTAACCCTAGCAACCTAACTAGTGGATTACTCAGACATGATCAAAGCAAACACACATAGAGATGAAGAAAACATGATTGCAATAAAACTTAGAGTAGGAAATCGAAATACAAGGGCGGCTCTCTTTCACAAGAGGCTAAAAATATATATATAGTGCTAGGTCTTTTAGAGGCGGCTTAGGGTTAAGCCGGGCTTGAAAATATGAAAGTTTGGGCTTCAAAACGGGCTTCGGGTCGACCGCGGCGTTGGGACGGTCGGTCGGGACGATCGGCCGGACAGTCGGGTCGTGGCCGAGTCGGAACGGTCGTGGCCGGATGGATTCACGGTCGGCCGGCGTGGTCGGCGGATGAGATTTGGCCGATGTTCTCGGCCGGACGCGGGACGTTCTTTCCCGGCTCGGACGGATGCATCGGCCGTGGTACGCGAACGGGTTGCGCGGCCGCGAGGCTTGTTCCCGGCTCGCGCGGCTTTGGTCGTGCGCGGCGTGGCGTGCGTTGTGCGTGGCCGACCGCGGGACAATGTTTCCCGGGTCGTGTTGCGTGATCGGCCGGTCGGTTTGGACTTTGGCCGAGACTTCAGACGGACGGATATGACTTTGGCCGAGCGCGGAACATGTTTCTCGGCCAGCCGGACTGCGCGGTTGGGCGCTGATTCTCGATAGAGCCGTCTGGACAGTCTTCACTCTTTTGGTTGTAACTCCTTTTCTACTCATCCAAATTAGGCCATTCCAGTTGCGTTGGAAAGTTAACTCAATCAGAGCACGCAGGGAACTGGTCTTGATGAAATCCATTGAGTAGATCTTTTTCTGGGCCCTCTTAAAGTTGGTGCTTGTGCATGGAGCTGCTTGAAGTGCAAATCCTATGGTTTTGCTCCAAAATGCATCATTTCACCTGTTTAGACTCTAGACACTATAAACACAGTAAAACTACCTTTTTAGATAGAAAACCTGCCAAAAACCATTAGAAAACAATGCTAAAACAGTATAAAAAGTGGGTAAATTAGAGGTATATCAGTATCTCTCAGTTCGTGCTTGCTCCTGAAACATACCCTTCAGGCTAGTGATCATGTCAATTGGCGAATCCACGTTCTCATATTGCTTCTGCAAGTCCGAGTTCATGGTAGCCAACATAAGACAACACACATCAACCGTATCATTGGAATGTTTCTCCCAAGCATTCCTCTCTGCATGTTGAGCATTTGTCTTAGGTTTTTTCAGGAAGTTTCTTTTCCAAGACAGTCCTTTTTCTCCTGTTTGAGAACAATTCTCAGGTTTCGGTACCATTCAAAGAAATTCGATCCATTCAACTTTTCCTTCTCAAGGATTGATCGAATGGAGAATGAACTGTGAGTAGACCCACTGTCTCCTTATCATTACATTTTATGTGCAGATGTCTTAAGCCATTTGATTCAATCCAATACCATTGCTGGAAAAGTCCGTGGAATCAAAATTGGTAATGGTGTTCCAGCTGTATCTCATCTGCTATTTGCAGATGACTCTCTATTTTTTTGTCAAGCTAACAACAAAAATTGTAAAGCACTTAACATCTTTAAAAGCTATGAAGACTGGTCGGGTCAACAAATCAATCCGTCAAAGTTGACAATCACTTTTGGTTCTCGGATTCCAGGAGATCTACAAGCAAGACTTAAGGACATTCTTGGTATTAGCAAACATGGTGGTGGAGGCAAATATCTGGGTTTACCAGAACAATTTGGTAGAAAGAAGAAAGATATGTTCCAAAACATTATCAACAAAGTTAACCAAAGAACATCTCATTGGAGTGCAAAGTTTTTATCTCAAGCTGGAAAGGAGGTGATGATTAAGTCAGTTGGAGTAGCAATGCCTGTTTTCTCTATGTAATGTTTTAAATTACCAAATAACATAACAGAGGAGATAAGTTCTTTGCTAATGCGATTTTGGTGGGACAAAGGAGACAGAAACAGAGGCATCCCATGGGCGGCTTGGAAACGTCTACAGTTCTCTAAGAAGAATGGAGGACTAGGTTTCAAAGACTTACAAAAGTTCAATGATGCTCTGTTGGCAAAGCAAGCCTGGAGATTGTTGAAACATCCCAATACTCTATTTGCAAGATTAATGAAAGCTCGTTACTATAAAGATACATCTATCTTGGACGGGAAGCATCGAGCGAATGAATCCTATGGATGGAGCTCAATTGTTACAGGACTAACACTCTTATAAAAAGGAATTCGACATGTTATTGGTGACGGCGAAACAGTGCGTTTGTACGAAGATAATTGGCTTCCAACACAACCACCAAGGAAAATTACTTGTCATGAAGAACAGAGAGATCGTTTAGTGAAAGACTTGATAATAAAGTCTGGTAACTCGAAATTCTGGAACTTGGAGTTGGCACAAGAGGTGCTAAATGCTGATGAATGTTTATTACTTAACAAGATTCATCTACCTCAATCAACGAAGGAAGATAGAGTTGTTTGGTCCTACGATAAATCAGGGGAATATTCTGTTAAGAGCCACTATTGGTTAGCTTTCAATGACCAAATACAAAACAATCCTGACCTTACTATTCCTCATGGTGATCCAGTACTAAAAGAACAGATTTGGAGACTACAAATTATGCCAAAATTAAAACACTTTCTATGGCGAATTCTATCAAAAGCTCTTGCTACTGCAACAAGACTGATCACTAGAGGAATGAAAATTGATAAAATGTGTCAAAGATGCTGTTTATCTCCTGAGACAATTAATCATACTTTATTCACATGTCCACATTCGGTCATGGTTTGGAGAATGAGTCAACTTCCTTGGCAACCTCTAGCACGTCATGATGATAATTGTGATGATCAAATTGAGAAAATATTAGATTTGCAGAACATACGGGGATTAACAGACTATCAAAAGCTCTTACCTTTCTGGCTTGTTTGGCGGATATGGAAGGCAAGATGTAATCTTGTCTTCAAGAAACAAATAACTCCTCCTCAGTTTATTATTCAGCAGGCAAATGCAGATGTCAAAGAATGGATACACTCATTGACCATAAAAAACTCAATTTCTTTGACCTCTTCTCAACCACAGCGCTTGCAACAGTTACCATGGCGGCGTCCACAATTAGGTTACCACAAATGTAGTTTTGATGCAAGCTATAATCTTCATACAACAGAGTCTTCAGCTGGTTGGATTACTAGAGATCACTCAGGAAAAGCACATTCATGGGGAACGACTTCTCTTGGAGCAACAACATCACCTCTTGAGGCTGAAGCAAAGGCGCTTTTGGTGGCAATGCAACAAACGTGGGCTATGGGTTTGGACTATGTGATTTTTGAAGGAGATTGCAAGATTTTGATTGATACTCTACACTGAAAACACAAAGATTTTCATATTGAAAATATTTGTTAGGATATCAATTGTTGCAGTCAAAAATTTAGAGAGTGTAGTTTTATTTTTACTAGAAGAGAGAATAATGCTGTTATGTTCCTCCAAATGGTATGTTTTATTGTTCACGATTGTATCCACCTACGTGGTTAACAGAATGTTTGCATTCTGATCTTGTAAAATCCTTTCAATGAATGAAATTATATTTGACGTAAAAAAAATATTTACAAACTCACATTTATGATATTACCGCCAAAATTTTATAATTTATACTTCAAAAACTTATAAATAAAATATTTACTCTTGATATTTATCTATATTTTTAATGTAAACAATATAATACAAAGAAAAAACTCTTAGGATCAAGTAACAATTATTCACTCTCATAAACTTTATTTTCTTCTTCTATAACTGCAGTTAAAAAACCAAATAATGTTGAAGTCTTTGTTAACAATAGTGTTCACTTTCAAATAATTTAAAGTATTCAAAAACACTATTGATTTCTTAGAAAATAAACACATTTGTTTAATCACACTTACATAGATATTTTTAAGAGGCCTAGGCAAAATAATAATTTCAAAAAAAAATTATAAAACTTAATCTTAAATTTGTTGTGTTCTTCATATGGTAGAAAACTATTTATTAAATTGCTTTTCATATTGTATATGCCAGTAATTTACTGATTAAAATTAACACCAAACATCAATATTAGTAAATAATAATAATTAGTAGCAATTTATATTCTAAATTAAATTTTTTTATAAAATATGCCTCGTGCGGAATAACCCTAATTAAATAATAATTAAATCAACAGCATTCAGCAGAAGTAAAACAATAAATTCAATAAAATAATCTAGCAACCTAAACACTAGGTTCTAGCAATTAACGAAAGCAAGTAAAATTATATCCTCCCATTCTTCGGTCTTGATTCCGCGATCACACTTTTCTTTTACTTGCATCATATTGCGAAAGAGATGCGTAAGCATTTAATAAATACTTACTGAGGTGATCACTCTGCCTACAGGCCAATTACGCAATTACTATGCGATTAAATAATACTGAATATTCTCAAGAATTATTAAAAATACCACTTTCTCAATTATTAAATAATTCTCATAGTTAAATAATAATTTTTAACACTTAAAATAATTTCTATTTAGACCCATTAATTAATTTATTTAACCAATAATTAATTAATTTCCGAATTAGACCATTAACCCGATTAAATCGTAATGTATATGCTTAAACCGATACTGAACCGGCATGTGTCGTCCTACACCGATTTACAGGTCGCAGAGAACGAGCAATGAACAGTACCAAAACATTGAAATCAACTAATTAACTCAAATCAACGAAATCAAACATCAATATGACCACAAAATAACACACAATCAAGCAGATAACAACAATTCTCGCAACCACGAGCCTACAGTCACACACTCACCTCGAATTTGGATTAAAAGGGGGAAAACGAATGTGATGATGTACAGTGATGAAGAACACCGGCGAAAACACTACGCAACAGCCACCAGCACCGACCCATGCTCCTAATCGACGACGAACAGCCTCACATGGATCTCTCAAACACCGAATCGCCTTCAAATCTCTCCTCCTCAAGTTCTTCGCTCACAAAACGACAAAAGGAAGAAGAACATGAGGCTGGTGACTTTTAACCTTGAGTCAGGGTTTCTAGGCCCTTAACCGGACCAAACCAACTGAAATCGAACCAGGAATTGGGATCTTGGACCTGTGTCGACCAACACAAACCCTTTGTGTCGCTCGACACAACAAGAAATTTCCAATTATTGGGTTTACGGATGTTACATCTATAATCAATTGGTTATGGGTATATATCAAATCGCCCATTGTATAAAATATTTAGTTCTTGTGGATATCGGGTGATATCCAGACCGAAGCAATATCCGATCGGGTACCCGAATTATGAGTATTATAGATTATTTTTGATATTATATGTATAATTGTTTTTAGGTTTTTCAGTTTTTTCCTGGATTTCAGATATATTTTCATTATTTTTTAATAAAAAATAGGATGTTTTGATATTATTGGGGTTTGTGTGTATTTTTTATGGGTTTTAGATATAAATTATTATGTGTATTTTTACGGGTTAAGTATTCAATGTTTTTTCATTCAGATATTTATTTTTATAATTGTCATGTTAATGTATCGTTCAAAATATACTTTTGTAGGTTTAGTTTGAAAAGGAGAAATAAAAATTGAAATAAAGAAAGAAAAAGAAATGCAGAATCAGTGGCGGAGCTAGCATGAACGGACGTGGGAAGTTTGTATTTTTTTAAAATTACATACATTTTATATAGAAAGTATGATGAAATTTGATAAAATAAGCTTATTGACCCCTCTAAAAAATGATTAATATGAGTTTAACCTTGTCAAAACTTTGGCTAGATACGCCACTGCACAGAATGCAATGTGTTCATCTCTCCCCGTGTTGACATGGCAATCAGTTGGAAAGAGATGAACAACTTTTATATATATATATATATATATATATATATATATATATATTATTTATTTACAAACTTACTCACACAAAAGGCCAAAGCTTGCAATTTTGGTTTTGGGTCCAATACTGAGAAAATGGGCTTTTGCATAACTTGGATATTTGGATCTCTCAGTTTTATGTGTTCTTCCATGGTACCATTTTGATTCTTGTGCGTAATATTTGCTAAATTGGAATTTATTTATATTTGACGCTGTAAACCGAAATATAGTTGCGACAAAATAGAAGAAAACATCACATTAACGTTTAGTCTTTTTGCAAAAACGAAAAAACAAAAAAAAAAATTGCAAATTTATATGGAAAACTAAATTTGATGCAAAAGCATAAAACAAAACACCAATGGCATATAGATAACTAAAATATTGGAAAATATAATTTTCGATCCAAATTCTTGTTGCAAGGCATTGAATCCATTCATGTTGTAACGATGACTCACAGATGATAACTGAAATTGTTAAAATAAAAAATAATAAAGAAAAGAAAGAAAGAGAGTGTTTATTATCCTCCTACAATATAATAAATGATTCTATTAAATAGATTTTGGAGGGTTTCTAAAAATTCACTCCTATCATAATCAAGAGATCGTCATGTAGCCAATATAGGAGTTGAAGACAGCGTTAGTTCATATTCCCCGATCTGTCCATATTTCATCTTTGCATTACTACTCCACCAACCAACCCTTATTTACCTTCATTAATATTTTATCCATACTTTTATAAAAATATATATATTTTATATCTCTCTGACTAAGTTTTTTTTTTATATATCTCTAATTAATCCACATATGTATGTGTGTAGCAGTAATAAAAATAACATAACTGTGTTAATGAGTTAAATCAATTGCACTGATATGAGTTAAATCAACTGCATTGATGATATAGTGCTGCCACTTTAGCTCCCTTTTGTTTTCACTTTTTGTGTATGTGTGTTTGTGTTGATTACAAATGTTTTGAAAGTAATTTCAGTTGTATTTTCTAAAAACTTATTATAATCTAGCTTATTGTACAATCTAATAAAATAAAATCTGTTTACGGTTTTGGGTTAATCTCTCTACATATGTAACGGTTGTTTTGATTATAGTAACTTTTCATTTTCTTTTCATACCAAGTAGTTCGAATGTCCATGCCGATTTTCCCTCAAAAAGACTCGAACACGAGGTTTTGTCTTTCTCCCATGTAAACTCTTTGATTCCAAACCGGATTGTCCATGTGGCCATTCCACTCGGAGTTATCTAGAAATATATGGAGTATTTGATGTCAAAAGAAAAAAATGTAACGGTTGTTTTGCTTTTCTATTCATAGCTGTCCTCGATCTTTATTGTGCATTTTCCTTGCTGCTTACTTTAAAAGAGACTCGAACACGAGGTTTGTCTTTCTCTCATGTAAACTCTTTGATTCCAAACCGGATTGTCCATGTGGCCATTCCACTCAAAGTTATCTAGAAATTTATGGAGTATCTGATGTCAAAAGAAAAATGTAACGGTTATTTTGCTTTTCTATTCATAGCTGTCCTCGATCTTCATTATGCATTTTCCTTGCCGCTTACTTTTCCATCTTTTAATTTTTCATTTTAGTCACTTTTTGTTATTTAGCTTTCGATTTTTATATATTCAAAATATTTCTTACACAATGATATTTTATTTAAAATTCCCTCCAAAGTGAAAAACGAACTAGATATTGTAGCTTGGGGCATAACATCAGATTTGCTTCGGCCAGTATCCGCTTCGATTTGATCTGAAAAATCTGAATAACTGTAAGCAAAGCAAATACTAAAAATTGATCTCTGTTAAAAACAGAGCAAATCACAAATACAAAAAATTCAAAAGACGGATATTGGTTCCGCCGTTATACATAGATATATATATATATAGAATTATGTATATAAGTGTATAATTATTATATCTAAATATAATTTCGATAATTTTATATTTCTAAAATAAATTATTTAAATACTAAATATTAACAAATCGATAAGGATTTTTATGAACCTTGCAATTTTAATGTTTATATTTATTTATATTCTGAGCGGATCGGATTTTCAGTAAAATATTCAGATTTAATTATCTACTATTCGGATATCCGATTAATTACAGATCAGATACAAGATTGAAAGTTTTTTATCTGGGCAAAACGAAGCGGATCACAAATACCACAAAACTAAATCATGATATCCCCTCCGCGCAAGTGCATTGGTTTCTTTTGGGTTTTTGTTTTGTGAAGAAGAAACTGTTAGATGGAGAGAAACATAGAGGTATTACAAGGGATTAAATGAACACAATATATTTAGAAGAAAAACAAGTAAAAGTAAAAAAAAAAAATGGGTGTGAAAAATATGGCAAGTGTAACCTGAAATAAATGCTATAAGTTTTCCGAAAGTATTTTTACAAAAAGAAATGACGTCTAATGACTGGTTTGTACTTATTATCCAGAAGAGAATGTAATTAAAGGCGTTTTTAATTTCTTGGGTTAAAGATAATGATTCCTTTTGCTGATGTAGAAGTATATGGTCCATTGCTCGACGTATTCTTTTATGCATACATGATACATCGTATGCCTTTCTTCCATATCTTTTCGTTTTCTTTTTCACTTTCTGAAAAACTTTGACGTTATTTAATGGTGTAGATTTATTTTCTCTCCAACAGTTAAACTCTTTAGCAAAATTCGCTTGATAAAGATGTCAAAAATCATATTTAACATCTTACCAAACAAAATAAAAACGTCGTCATATCATGTCCCAAGAATACTTGCTTACTTACTTAGTGCTGCGTGGGTTAAAGAAACTTTCTCATCAATCGTGACTTTTTTTTTTTGCTAAGAATGATCAATCAATCGTGACTTTTCTCAGCTGTTTTTTTTTTTTTTTTTTATATATATTATATCAGCTAATATGGTCAGTCCGAGTAGAAATGTACCGACAATGTTTCAAAGTTAACTTCTCCTTTGGTTCAACGGATATCATGAGTTTCAACCAGATTTTGGTTCAACAGACCATGAAATCCATAAAATTTGATAGGCGGGCATTACATTGTGTGTTCCGACTTTAGAATGCCTTCGGACTAATGCCAATAATAGCTGGATCGCCTGGTAATGGACTATCAAATAAATTGATTGATCTTTGACTTAATTCCGTACTTCTCATAAAAAAATGATTTTTGTTTACAGAGAAATTTGAATCCAAATGTAGCGCTATAAAGTATTTTCAAACCTTGCCTACCACTGCACTGGACCACATATGTGAAGGCAAAAAACCCACCTTAATCATGTGATTTTTTTTGTATGCTTGTAATTCTTATTGTATGGCCAGTGGTTATGGTTAATGGAATATATATAGCTATGTCTAATCAAATTCTAAGTTCCGAGCAGTGAGCAGGTTGACAAAAATAAAAGGTTATGGGCAGAAAATGACACCCGCACCTGAAGATATCTGGATACACTCTTAAGTAGGGCGTTATTTGTTCAAATCACGAGAGTAAAGTAGGTAAAAAAAAATGAGTATGAAATATATAGCTATCTTCTTGTTTATAGATTGTTCTCAATCACGTTTATTTTCAGTAGTACTAAAACAAACCGTAAGGTACTAGATTATAAACATAAAATAAATGCAAAATATTATGTTTAAGATAACGGATTTTCTCTCTTTTCTTTTTTTTTTGTTATTACAATTGCTAAAATGTTTGGATCTTGCTATCAACATGTATATGGGTTGACAATGGAAATAGTGGTTTCTGATTTATAAACTTGAGGACTGGTTTGGTATGAATTTAATGATTGAAACAAAATATAGAAAATAAGAATAAATCACAATCAACGTGAGATGGCCCTCGTGTGTATTAGTGTATATATCTTATTATATAAAGCTGGATGCGCACAACGTGGTTGCGACACGTAGGATTTTTATAAAATATAGGATTGCAACATGTGTCACTTTTAATATTACGTCCGTTAAGATCGTGACACATGTCTTGGAAAAAGAAAAGAAACAAAAATAAAGAGAAAATTTTAATCTTTTATAATAAAAACGAAAATTTAAATAACTAAATTGAAAATAATGTATGTTTTGGGAAAAAGGAAAAAAAATAAATGAAATTTTTTAATCTTTTATAATAAAAACAAAAATTTATGTAATAAATTGAAAATAATATAATAAAAAATACCTATTAGTACATGAAATAGGTATGTAAACTAAATATCTTAAAACTGTATTGAATAGGTTACATAAACCTCTATTTTAAAAAATCATATTAGTACATGGAATAGGTATGTAAACTAAATATCATAAAACTGTGTGAAATTGATATATAAATTGTTAACACAAGAAAATTGGAAAAATGTATAAAATAAATAAAAACCTAACTAAATAAATAAAAATATAAACTAAATTTCTTATAGCTGCATGAAATAAGTTACCTGAAAACTCTTTCTATATTGGATAAAATAAAAGTAAAACAAATTAATTCATTTTTCATATCATGAATTCAAAAAAAATATCAATTACAATAAAAACGTAAAAAGGTTACCGATCTTATTTTATTTAAATATTTTTTATCGGATTTTTAATATTATTCTGCTTACTTTAAAGTGATCATATTTTATTTAATAATTTTCTGTAATTTTACTACAAAATCTTAAAATAAACCCGCGTAAGCGAGTCTTTAATCTAGTATATATATATATACAAACAATTATTTAAATTTCTTATCTATTAAGTACACAATGTAGATGTTGCTTATCATTACTTTATTAATATATTATAAAGCAAGTAATGGGGTTGATATAATCCACCAGGGTAATAACTTAGTGCTTTTTTAATTAAAGAAAATCTTATTTAAATTTTAAATTTTGTATTTAGGAGGATTTTTGTTTTGGAAATATGCAATCCTGCAACGGTTCCTCTCTATCACCCACGAATAAATTATAAAAAAAATTGACGGCGAATAAATTATTATAATTATAATTATAAATTACCTTCCATACATTCATAAGCAAATTCTCATCCCAAAAATTACATTGATATTGAGCATATAAAATACGTGGGTGTGTGAAGAAAATGGACAGTTACACAACCAATATTTTTTTATTTTCTTTAAATCATTTCCTTTACAAGAACATACAAAATTACAAACTCAAAATATCACTGAGAGGACTATACGCATCTATACAATCTATATATAAACATCTCTAAGTATATAATTTATACATTTCATCATAAAAATTAAGAAAACAGTATACCTTTAATAATCCTATGTTTCTTCTATATGTTTTGCCTCATCTCCGCCTCTCTAATCCTCATTCCTCTAACCCCTATGACCCAAATCTCCAAGAACCAATAAATTAACCCAAAACATATACACAAATCTCAAATTATACTTTTTTTTTTTTTTTTTCAAATGACCCCACCGATCGGAAAAAATCAGCCTGAAAAAATTTCACACCGGCGGCGAAACTCAGGTCGATTAAGAATTGTACCAGTTTAAACCGGGTAATTGGTACGACGTTGTTCTGAATAATCCGTCTCCTAACACACCACCACCTTGCTGTTGCATCATTGGCGGAGTCTCCACAATAACGGAAGAAGAAGACATGTTCGAACAGTCTCCTCCTCCTCTTCCACCACCGCCGCCGCCGTGAAATCGCTTGCTCGGAGATACATCCGGTTCTTCCTCCACTACCGGCCAATACGGAACCGGAAGAGCTCGTTTCAGATTCGCCATCATCATCGGGCCAGACGACGAACCAATGACGTCAGCGTCGTTATTGAGATTCACTGAATCAGCACCGTTGTTGATCATGCCACTGCCATCGTACAAACTCGGATCGCCTTCAGAAAAAAGCCCGTAACCACCAGTACCGGAGAATTTTCCCGGGAAGAAATTCATCGATCTGGAGACATTGTGGTGGAGACCACCACCAGCAGCCGCCGCCATTGATATCGACGGAGGAATTTTTCTGAAGATGTAATCAATCATATCGTGATCCTTATCGTTATCCACATGTCGGCCTGCGTTGTTCTTTTTGTAGATTCGACATAGCACCCAATCATCAAGCTACACATAAGAATATTCAAATTCAAATTAAAAAAAAAAATATATATATATCTCAAATCAAATAAAGATCAAGAGTAGTGAAGATCGTACCCGGAGGGAGTTTTTCTTGTTGCCGAAATCACAACCAGGAGGTCTGTTATTTGGTTTGTTGTCGATGAGACGATACTCATGCATGATCCAATCGCTTTTAACGCCTTTTGGAGGTTTGCCACTGTAGAAGACGAGTGCCTTCTTCACTCCTACTTTCTGGTTTCCCTCGGAGGCAAGCACCGGTTTATCCGTACCGGTCGCTTTCCAGTATCCCGACGTCGCCGCTCTGTTTGGCCTCGCTCCGTTCGGATACTTCCGATCTCTTGGACTGAAGAAGTACCATTCCTGCTCTCCAAACGATGCCTTTGCTGCATCAAACAAATCCAAAATCCACAGAAAAAAAAACAGTTAGATCATACGTCATCATACAGAGAAATGATTTCCGAAGAGGAAAAAATAATCACAAAATTCAAATAAAATAATGATGATGATGATCGGAAGATGAGATCGAACGTACCGGGAAGTTCCCAAGGATCGAATTTGTAGAGATCAACTTCGGCGATGATGGAGACAGGTAACGGAGCGGAGGCGGCTTTGCGTTTGAGGTAGTGAACGACGAGCTCTTCGTCGGTTGGATGAAACCGGAATCCTGGAGGAAGGTTAGGCTGCGGAGGTGGACCACCGGAAGAATCGGTGCTCTCCATTCTTTCCGTTGTAAATCTAGCACCGTGATCGAAGTATTTTGTAGTTTCTCGGATTGTAGGAGAAGCTCATATTCCTCTGAGATTACTCTCTCTCTCTCTCTCTCTCTCTCTCTCTCTCTCTCTCTCTCTCTTTTTTTCTCTTAGATATTTTTTTTTTGTGTGTGTGGAAGGTTTGCTGAAAAATGCTTCACAGAGTCGGCGTTATCATTCTTTTAAATGGCCGCATAAAACGCCAATTTGTGGGCTTTTATCCTCTGTTATTTGTTACATCTATATATACACCCGCGGAGATTAACAGTAAAATAATTTTACTTCAAAAAGTTTCAAAAAAAAAAAAAAAATTTCAAACGTTACTGTACCTTTAGTTAATTATTTTTTAACCACATAATTAATGTTAATAAGCGATAATTAAAAAAATTATAAAATTCCCCATATTTCAGCCGAGTTTAGTGTGTTTTGGTTGCACTAAAGGATTTTAATGTGGCGACAATGCGACACATATACAAAGCCTGACTAATCATGTCGAGTCTACGTAATTACCAAAATAACCAAATGCATAAGGGTAGATTAGTCATTAACGACTGTAATTAAGAAATATTTTTCTCTTAGTTTATATATAGGCTCGACACGGACGAACTACGACAGTGGAGAAGAGGCTGCAATTAACGATGAAAGCGATATATGTCGCTGTTATACAACAACACATATATATAATCGATAAAACTAACTATAATACATAATTATAACGATAAAGTTATTACCGAAAAAATGGAAAAACAAACAAAAAATATTGAAGAATTTTCTAATTTTATTTTGGAGGCTGTAACGAAATTGAGTTAATTTATTTCTGTGTGGTCACCGTTACGGGTGAACTTTCCAATGACAAATCGACATATGTGATTCCTGGTGGGCAAGATATTCACACGTGGCAGTGTGAGGCGTGGGACCCATATAATCGCCACAGAAGGTAACAAAGTGCTGACGTGGAACTGGATGGCCGGGTGGGTGTGGGAAAAAAAGCTTTACGTTTCAGATGTCATATGTCACGCTTTTGTTATTGAGATAATCGCACCACCAGAAAATATAAATTGTTTGAAAATTATAAGGAAACAAACAAATCGACTCATTTCATGTGATTTATAGTTTTGAATACCATTTTTGTTAATTTAATATTAGAAATTGTTTTTATCCAACATCATAAGATATTTATAACCATGCATAATTTTAGACCACTAGAGATATTTAATTTTTTTTTTTTTATCTTCACTGAAAATTTATTAGATTTCTAGGATTAGGAGATGTTTTTGTATGACTTTTGACCATGGGGTTCCCAAAAGTTAATAAATACTGTGTCCCATATTATAAGCAGTTTAAGAAGAATGTATATACAATTATCTGGATGTATTAAACTCAAAACATATCCAGATATATCCAAATAATTGCAGATACATTCTTCCTAAACTGTTTATAATATGGGATAGAAGGAATATTAAATAAAATTTAATTTTGGTGGTAATGCTGCAAAAACTTAGTGGATTTTCCTACTATACTCGAAGAAAAATTCGTTTATTATGTTTCTTTAAAATTTTGTGTAACAAAAATTATAAGTATCAAATTTTAATATAAAACCAATGCTTTTACCTATACTAGCTGAAGTAAATTTAATGTACATTTTAGTTAAAAATAATAAAGTAAAATTAGATTTGGTATTGCACATATTTTACTATGAACAAAACTCAAAACATGCGACGTTAATAAAAGAAATATTCATAAATTAAAGAAAATCTATTTCTCCAGATTTATCTTTGGAGCACTTCATTTAAAAATAAATCAGGAAAAGAATAAAGAAACTAGAAATGTGGACCATATTTTACACACGTTGTACCAACTCAAATAAATGCTTGCCTCTAATTAGTCAATTTAATTACATCATTTCTTAGTCACATCCATCGGATCAGGAATCAAGAGATTACTAGTGCTTTTTTTTTTTTCTTTTTCTTTTGTTGCTAGCGTTATATAGGAATCTCGACACAACCACACACACAGTTTTTATATATTTATAACAAAGCTTAGAGTTATTTGAGTACATATTTTTCAGATAATACGCGAAACTGTTGTAAGTATTGTCTACAGTACAATGGTTGCTGAATATCGGGCTCAAATTATGGTTTAGTTTGAAAATCAACATAGAACAATCTTGATTGATAAAGAAACCATAACAATAATTAATAAAATGTAATCATCCATTCACACAGCTCAAAACTATATATGATGATAGGCATAGACCGTAACAGTTGAAAGCGTTTCATTTGTTTGTAACTATGAGTTTACAAACAATTTCATTCTAATTTCTCATCTACATCTGTTACGTGAATTATTCACAGTAGTGAAAATGTGTTTTTTGCTGAATATATATAGTTGGTCTGCACAAATATAAGTATATAACGATGACCCCTGGTACCATTATTTGGTTCATTTAAAACTGTTAAGTGTTTTTTGGTCACAAACCCTCAATACTCAAATTAATGCAGATAAACAATATCATTTCGAGTGGATATGTTAAAAGTTTCACAACTTACGTATCAAAGCTAGTACATAAACGACATGCACAAATCCATTGTTAATATAGCAATATGAATTTGAGTTTAAAATCCGTGGTACGAAGACAATTTCGATCAATTTATAAATCTTTAAAAGTTCGAGCTAAAACCAAAACCCTTAATAAGTGGGAGGATAGGGCAATTAAAACATTTAACACTGACTATTAAACGATGCATATATATGCTAATAATTTTTAACAGTTAACATATTGTAGGTTGGTAAACTTCACTCTACTACAAGGTATTTAATATGGTAAACCGAACTTCAAATTATATTATGTTTTAAATTTTCGTAATTAAAAATAACTTTATGCAGAAAAAAACGACCTACTTTCAAATTATCCAATGTGTGAACTTTTGTAACGATAGCTTTCACCATGTGATACAATACTTTTATGCCACTTAGAAAATATCTAAACCAAATTAAATGACATATTACACGGTCTTATATATGTTACGTGACATGCCAAAAATCCGACGATTATTAACCATTTTGACCTAGTTTCATCTAGTGTTTTTTTTGTTGTTTCTTAAAAAACACATTATGATATCTGATCTCAAGCATCTTACCTGCCCCTTTATACCAATAGTTTCGTATACATGTGCTATATTGATGATCATATTCGTTTATATTTGAGGGTTTTAGTAATCAGGTCCATATGCGATGTCTTGGTGCTACGAGCGCATCCTAACTGAGCCATCCAATACAATATCTAGACTCTTAATTCGTTCAATAAACTTATATAAATGTAATTTTAGACGCTAAATAGGTTGCTAGTCAGTGATATTCTTCCCCAAGGCAAGACCCAAACATTTAATATAACTCTCTTTTGGAGAGCAGACCCCTCTCAAATGTCATTTGATCATGTGACCTCTAAACTTTATCTATGGTATTTTTCTAGTTGAGCGAATGACACTTGGTGTGGCACTCATTTTGAATCTTCGACACATGTTTTCAGAATCTAACTAGAATGATTTAGCTATTTTATTTCAACGTGTTTAATTTAGGTTCCTGTTTCAGAGAATATGCTTTGGATCTGATTTGGGTATATGTCAAACATAACTAATTTATACTTTGGCATGCTTTGGCACATCATGAGAACACTGCGCATATTTCAGATGTAGTGTCTTTTGATTAGAAATCTGACACAAATATCTTGTCTGAAATGTTAGTCGAATCTCCAAGAGTTGAAAGGTATACTAAAAACAACACATTAATCTTATGACATCAAGCAAAACTACAATTTTAATTTTAATTTTTATTATTTTTTCTTTAACATCATTTTTTTATTAGATACAAATAAAACGGATTTGAGAAAAGCTATATTTGCATGACCCTTTTTTTTAATGCGTGGGTCTGTATATAGTTCACGAAGAAGATGCAGTTAGTTTTTTCAATTAAAAATAATAATATGTGTGTGTATTTTGTATGTTTTTTTTTTTTAAGAAGAAGGGTTATTATTTTCTAACTTCATGCGTATGTCTCGTCGGTTTGGGATTAAACTATTGATTTTTACCATGGTACATCGTAAATCATTCTAATAAAAAACATTACTTTTATAATTTATTGATATCGACGTAGTGATTGTGAACAATGTTTATGTTAATTGCTAAATTATGAATTAAAGTGCAGTTTTTACAGCATATGTAGCCATCTTATTCTATATTATATCTGCATTTTTTTTTTTGTAGCTATTCACAATTGGTCATGTCTAATGCGTATATTCTGGCGTAATTTATACGTAAGTATTGTTTGGAGATAGGGTTTACGGATATTAATGGCCATGATTAATTATGCCTGATGAGATAATCAATCAAGTAGATTAAGACGTGATTCTGCTGAGACTTTGCTTTATTATTTCTTTCCAATCCTTGTTTTTAAGCCTGATATGGAAAGTGATTAAGGACCTCCTCAATTGTCTGCTTTGTTAAATATGATAAGTGACCTTCTCGACTCACCGTAAGGTCACACAAGCCAACGGTAGAATGAGCAACAACAACAAAAAGTTGTCTAGGTTAGATGTATTTTGATCGCAAGTGTCCTAGTTAGATGCTATAAGATATTGCATTATAATTGCATGTGTGCGATATTTATTTGGAATTGATTGATCCGAAGTGACGCGAGTAAATTTCAAAGAAAAAAATCTTTTGTAAGTTTAGCTAGTTTTTTTTCTGTTGGGTCCCAACTACAAGTTTAACTAGTTTAAAAGTACGTCATGCGTAGGTAAAAATCTTATATATAATTAGGGAGTGTTTTCTCCACCAAAATTACATTATTTATTAAATACATATATAATATACTTTAATATATATATTCCTATTTTAAACATAAACCAACTTAAGAAAAATACACAAATAAATTAATTAATTAATGTATGAAGATATAAAATATGTGATAATTTGATGTTAAAAGTTAAAGAAATTTATAAGGAATAGAAAATGAAGATGAACTAAGGAAATATTTAAATCGAAATAGTATATATATTGTTAGCTTTAATTTTTTTTAAATTGTATGAAAAAATTATTTTATTTTAAAATGTTATAATATATTTACGAGTTAAAAATATATAGAATATATTTGAATTAATATAGTAGAAAGCTAATGAGACATTAGAGTTAAAAGTAAATTTTAAAAATTAATTGAATTCAAGTTATTATATGTAAATTTCATTGCAATGAAAAACATGAAAATTCTAAATATTGTGATATATTTGTTTCAAAAATACAATTTATATTTAGAAAACTAACATAATAGAAAATACTGAATGGTTACCATATATGTTTAGACCATACGGCAACAGATTTAGAAGAAGTTATACATATTATTGTATACCATATTTCAAAGTGCAAATGTGATTCTTCACCATGTTTACAAATTATAACATCGAGTTAAATGCATACTTATAGTTTAAAGCATGCAACATTTTTAGGCAGAGAAAACTCGAGATAAAATATGGAATTAACATTTTAATAAAATAAAATAGAAAAATAAGTTGATTATATCTTTAGTGTAAATGGCTGGATTAACTCAAAATATAACCAAAAGTTAACTTAAAGCCATCATATATAAAATTAACAAAAGTAATAAAATCAGATGGAAAAATGATTGCTAACAACCCGCACATGCGCGGGGATTCAATACATAGTGTATTTAATTAGAATAGTACACATAAAATTTCATTATTTCGTTAAAATATTAGAAACTATTTTCCAATTAAAGATAGCATAAACTCGATAACAACACATTTCAAGGAAATGTTATTAATCTAAAGCATGTATGAACGTGTATTTCATTAATTTGAGTACTAACTTTATTTCATGACTTCTATAATATATGTTAACTTACTAGACTTATCTTGCAATTATATAACAATGATTGTGTAGTTCGAGTCCCCTTACCCAGTTAGCCACACATTAAATTAAAATATTTACAAATATGTATATCCGGATGCAAGATCTCGTAGAATTAGTCACAGAAAGCTTTTGGAATTCCACAAGTTCTTTAAATATGATCGTGTAGTAAATAAGATAACAAGTGAACTCTTAAAATCATGAAGACAGATTAATAACCTTAGCATCTCATATTGTCTAATCTTTTTAATTAGCTTTTACATTTATTCTGTAAAGTTATTCTTGGTGATAAATCTGCTGTATTTATGATTTTTTCTCTAAAATATAAGTTGACAAATAAAAAAGTGTATTCTCTCAAGTCTCAGACAGTAAGAAAAACATTCCCCATCAGAAGATAATTTGCTTTCTTTAACAGAAATGAAAGACTGATGTCACAAAAGAAGAAGAAGAAGAAGTTTTTCAAAAAAAAAAAAAAAAAAAAAAAAAGAGAAGAAGAAGAAGAAGAAGATAATTTGCGTATGTTGTGCTCCTATTATCAGGAGCGAGAAAACCCAATAAGTGGGATTAATTAATGATAATTATATAGGCCTAGCTGATCCCAGATTTGGCCCATGGCCCAATAAATATAATTATTAAACACATGTATATAGTCATAATTACATGTGGTATGGTGGAACGAATGGTTGGTTTAACGTACTAAAACATCCCGAATTTGGACCACAAGTCTTTCTATGCAAAATGGTTACAAAGTATCAAACTCAGAACCTTCGTTTTCATGTATTTACGATAGAATATGCTCGATCCAATAGGTTGCGTAGAGCTTCGTCTAACAAAATTTACATGCAATTAATATTAATTTTGTTATCTTTTATCCTTTTTAAAATTGTAGAATTTGCACTGCCAATATATTGATTTCTAGACATCATGATACCAAATTTTATATCACCCGTACTTATATCCTGCGGATAGCTTTTAAACTTAATTATAAGAAAAGTTATTAATCAACCCAAAAATAAATAAAAAACACATATCTTGACTCTTTTATGATTTGAAAGCTTTTCAAACGACCAATTTCTTCTCCTCCTGCATCTAATTTCCACCAATTTTCCTTTTTGTGTTTTCTATTTGGCAATTTTGCGGATCGAGAAGAAGAAGGTTTGTAGTTGTGGAAAAGAAGGATGATTGATGTGGGTTAGAGATGTCGAAAGTAACTAACAGTCGTCTCGTCTAATTAATTTCACATTCTCTTCTAGATATATTCGTTTTTTTTTACAATTAAAAAGAATAAGAAGAAAATCTAAACATTTAAAGTCCACGAATTTCTTAAAATTCAACTTAAGATATGTATATTCACGACAATATTTTTTTTAAATAGTGTTTTCTCATGTTTAGATTGTGATTCAATTTTTTATAATAAAACCCTAAGTTCAGTAGTATTATTAAATGATTATCCCTAGTTTTACAAGATATTTAAAACGCGTTGTGCAAATCTACTTTGAGGAACAAAAAGCGTTGCTGTGTTCGAAACTTGTACAATGTGAACTCTTACTATTTTAGGAAAGAAATGATTCCAAGCTGGTCAAAATAGCAGCCCGCGTTGACACACACTGACACACGTGCAATTTCGGGAAAACTCAAAAGGTCCAATCTTATCTCCAAAATCCCAAATTGTCTTTATGATTTGGTCATCTAAAAATCTATAACCATCACTATCCTATTCCCATAATCCCATTAAAACAATATGTACATATCTTTAACAAATTTTGAACGTTCTTTAATCTCTAAGACGAACAGCTGTATATGAACATGACTATTTCAAACCTTGCGTCTTTGCATATGACATCGTACATAAACGAATATATGCACAACTTTCTCGTGCGATTTTTTTTTTGTCATGTGTTTATACTTTATACCAAATATAAATACCTTTGTTTGAAAATTTATAAGATATTAAGATAAAGTATACTAGTGTGACTAGTGTCCTAGGCGAGACATCATAATTATAAAAGTTGGTCCGGTTCTCTTGCATAAGCTACAAACGATATATGTATCATATATATGTTTATAAATTGTTTGTTTTTGTCGTCAAAATACTATCGATTAAATCATGTTTGTTTATATAAGTGTAGGTTTAACGATGCATTTTGGCGATGGAATTTTTAACTATTTTGAAAAGAATATATATATTTTTTTTATGTTTTAGATTAACGAAGCTGTAGTCAAATTTTATTGCCAACAACGACAAAACATATTACTTTGCTCAACAACATATAGTTTTGTTCAAAAACATTTTAAGTGGATTTATAACAGATTGCTTGTGCAGGAGTTACGAAGCAAACAGACCATATATGATATATCAACATGCAATATGTTTTGTAAAAATCTAATAAAGTACTTATATGAAGGATCCAGCTATAAATTGCAAAAATATATCTGTCAGGACAAATGAGGACGAGTATACAAGTGGTGAGAACCTTAACCTAACCAACCCCAAAGAATCCAATTCTATAGTACTAAATTAATTAATCTGACTTAACACAAAAAATTGAAATTATGTTCTTCCTTTCATTACGTAACCATTACACAATCACATAAACCCGAAACCACTAGGTTGTTGACCCGAGTACCCAAATTCGTTAACCGGGTCAACACTAAAACCCTGATGAGCCTGTTGCTGCGTCCTATCGTCTTCCTCGTTAGTCTTCACGCCGTGAAAATAACCACCACCGTCGCCGTAACGGAGACTCGGAGCGTTTTGGCTTAGTCCGAGTTCTGGGAGCGAGTGATGATGTCCACCAAAATTCGGCCAGTCAACAAAGCTTGGCTCCCTGGCTAAACCGTGAAACCCGGTTTTCTGTTCGGTTAAGACCGGTCTATGACTATGATGAGGCAGTGCGTTTGATGAACCGGCTGCATATCCCAAACTTCTATTGTCTATCTCATGCAACGACTCGAGAACGTCGTCGTATTGATGAGACGAAGATGACGTGGACGAACCATTGTTGCTGTATTCTCGAGCACTCGTCATCAGACTATTATAAACCTGCTTTTGTGCGCTTGATTGCTTCTTGTATATTCGGCATAAAACCCAATCATCAAGCTGTAAATGAAAATATCACTTTATTTACAAAATAAACAAAAAGTATAAATTATACAGCCAGTTAAATTTGTTGTTAATATTTTAGTTTACCTTGGTGCTTCCATTTCTACGAGAGGGTTCGATGAGACGATACTCATGCATGATCCAATTAGTTTTGGTGCCTTTTGGTGCTTTGCCAACGTAAAACACCAAAGCTTTCTTGATACCAACTCTTCTTCCCTCCGTTGAGATAACCTTATCGGTACCGGTGGCTTTCCAATAACCCGACCCGGCGACTCGATTGGGTCTTGACCCGTTCGGATACTTCCTATCCCTTGGGCTGAAAAAATACCACTCTTTTTCCCCGAATAACGCCTTACCTACCAACCAATATATATACATAAATCAAACAACCGCAAGATTATTATAGTATATCTTTATTACAAAACAAAACCGGGGCGGTTTAAGGTTACGTACTTGGTAAAACCCATGGGTCGAATTTGTAGAGATCGATCTCGGCGATGAGCTGAAGAGAGAAGTCGTGACCGGCGGCTTTTCTACAGAGATACTCTACCATCAGCTCTTCGTCCGTCGGGTAAAACCGGAAGCCCGGTGGTAAGCTCAACTGGGCTAACGGGTCCAATTCTTGGATACCCATTTGTCTTATCTTTCTCTCGGAAAAATAAATAAATATCTCGTTGAGTTTTCTTCTCACTTTTGTTTTTTTTTTTGGTATTTTCACGTTTAGATTTGGAGCTTTGTTACTTGTGTGTATGTATATTTATATATATGCACATTGCACAGAGAGAGTTTCTACACCGCCGCCCAATCTTCGTTAACGTGCAGCCTCATTAGGGGTCCCACTTTTGACACGTGGATCAATTAGAGCGTCATGATTTATGCGATCCCTTGGGTTCGTTGAACCTATACTAGAAAGTTGATTATTATAATAAATGATACTGAACCAAAAATTGTTTGTTATGACCTAAACCAAAAATGTATGTGTGAGACTGTGCCGCCTTGTATGATTTTCTCCCAAATGTTAGGGAGATAATTTGAAGTTTTTATAAATATTCGTACGTTCATTAATTAGGAGGCTAAGACTTTACATTTGGGTTTTTTTTTCCTGCAGTAATTCTCTTTTTAATTTTTAATTTTTTTTTGAATATAGTTACATCAATGTGAAAAGTGAGAAGAAAAAAATGCATCCAAAATATTTTTTTTAAATATTTGAATGCGTATGTGCCAAATTGTTTTTTGGTCAAGAAGAAGAGACACGTGGAAGTGAATGATGGGGTGAGTTCAGTGGATGGTATAACATGGAAAGCGTTGTTCATACGGATAGAACTACCACGAAACGACACGTGTTTTGTCTTTATGAGTTGAGTTAGGCGGGATATTATTTTTCCTCGTCAAAAAGCCGTTACAGATGAGAGAAAGACGACCAACAAACACGAGCTGATGACGCAGACTCTCGATTATCATCAATTTTTTTTTTTCTAGTTATGTTTCGTCAGACTCAGAAGAGATTGTAAAACTAAGAGAGGGTATACAAACACACATCTCTCTTACTTATACGTGATTTAGTTCAATTTGTTATAATACAAATTCAATCATACTCCGTAGTTAACTATTGTAAACGCCTTAAATGACAAAGTTATTCAGTTATCGACAGGTTCTGAGAATTATTCTTAACTTCAATTTATGATTCGTAGTTAGGAACGTTAGTCAAGAAACTTATTGAGATAAATACATATGCATATAGAACTAACTGGCTCTCGTATGATGGTTTTCTTATGATATATTAATCAAAAAGTGACCTATCAAGATTAAATTAATTGATATCTTGTGTACGCCAAGTGATGTATACGAAAAAAAAGAAAAATACTAAGCGAATTGGGGTTTCTTTCACTCGATAGTTTTCGTGTAACGGGGCACCTGGTGTTAATTAGCTTTTATTTCATCAATAGCGGGTCTGAATGGATATACAATTACACTTCACTCAAAATCCAGATATATAGTTATGTATGTGTGCACCATTCACACATTAACTGCAAAACTAAAAATTAATTATTGTGCTTCTCTTCGTTTACAAATCCATGGGTAGGTCAAAGTTGTGTTTATTCTTCTTTTTGGGTCAAACCCATATCATGACAATGTTGTCCACACAGTCTCTTTGTTTTTGAAATGAAATTGAAAACGGCTACTTAATTGACGATTTCAAGCATTTAAAAAGAAAAAAATGTCATGCATATCAAAATCACCTTCACATCTAATGAGCACACCCGAAACTTTAGGTCACAAGAAAAAGTGTAAAGAATTTGATGACGTGGATTTCAAGATGATATAAGTTTCATCTATTTTTTGTACATTTTGAGTCTTTATATTTTGTTAACACAATAGGAATTTCATGCTTTCATGCTTATTGGAGTAGGTTTTAATATCAAAATAAATTGATTTTGTACATCGTAATATCCTCTGTTTTCATAGGCCCATTTTTTTCATACTAGAGACACCTTTAAACACTGCAATATGCATTATTTAACCTAGTGATAGCAAACAACAAACAAATTTTTTTTTAAAGAAACCTATAAAGCTGATTTAATATTCTCGTCAAGTTGGAGATATATCGATCATATTGACTTATTGAGTACCAACTTGTGCATATTATACGTCTTTTCATATTCTTTAAATAGAAACGAAACGAAAAAAAGGAATCCAACGATGAAGATGAACTTCGGAGATCAGTCCCACCACCTCATCCAACTTTATCTTATCTTAAAGGTAAATATATCTAGTTTAAAACTATGTATATATAGCTAGCTACTACAACGAATATTTGTAGTGTAATGGTAATGTTTAAAATCAATTTAAATCACTAGGTAAGGTCTATTGTATAATACGCTTATCTTTTGTCGGGCAAGAAAGAGGAAAACGAGCTTTTTCATCAGCGTTTTTTTTATTTGACAATGGCAAATTTTTTGTTGGTTACTGTTTTAGTAGTGAGGCGAAGAATTATCATGTTTAGTGATATGCAAGGCACGTGGTAATAATAGTTGCTCTGAGCTGGCAAAGTAGGTCCCAAGTTGTTCGATAGCATCCTTTGCCATACATCTCAAAATCAAGCATGAAAATTATAAATAAGAAAGAAAGACAAAAAAAAGCGAAGTATAGATTTTGACAATTACTTTATTTCGATGACACACGATTATACTCTGTTTTGGGGCGATAGAGCGTACACGTCACTTGATTATTTTTAGCTTATTTACTTTTTTTTTCTGTATACGAAGGTACCAAGATGGTTTGATATTATAAGAAAACCTGAATATCGCCTGGTTTCAGAGCAGGGTTAAGCCGGTTCTGTTGGCGGGGAGCTCGTGTTATGGATTTTTCCAAGTCTTCCTGTAAGAAACTCAACACAACAACACAGCTTCAAGCTTTGATGATCATGTAAGTAGTATACACATGGTTGTGTAAGTTTTAACCACACCTTTCTAAAGAAAACAGGGCGATAACTCTTGTTATCACTTCGTAGAATCAAACTTTTTTACTGAAACCGAAACAAAATAAGGTTGTTAAGAAATATATCCAAAACTATATCTACACAAACCAATAGACTAGAGTTTAAAAAAAAAAAAAGGAAAAAGACAAGTCAAAAGTTTTGGAAGCCTTGGTTCTTTTTTTGCATATTACCTGGAAAATTGGAAGTACAAAATTCGAATTTTCATCAACACAGCACAAGGAAGGATCTAGTCCTTCTACATACCAAACAAAAATCAGTTTTCATGGTCAAAATGCAAAATCTGAAGTTATAGTTGGGGCTTTTGATTTGGTTCAGGGACAAATTCCACATGTTCTGGTTTGGGAGATGCTAAATACAAAATGCAAAATCTGAAGCTAAACATTGTGAACAAAGAAGGCTTGAATCAGTATCATGAAACTCATATGCAACGAATTGTTCATCATATGCTAATTCATTAGCATCCAGATATAGAGAGTGTTCTCATCTAAACCCTGACAAGTCCTGTTTTTGTCTCCAATCATGCAATCTCCTCAAAATGAAATTTATATTCTTATAAGTTATAGTTGTTACCCTTTTTATGCAGGAAATATATTTTTACTATCTATTTAGTGCATGTATTACAGAATACAAAAACTTGACCATGTTTCTCGCACTGTCTGTTTACTCTTTCATTATGCATGTTTTACAATAACAAGACTTGAGTTCAAAGCAAACCTCGAAGCCTAACAACAATCCCAATCCAAAACTCCTATCGCATGAACGATGATCGATTGCTTCCTTGAGACTCTCCAAGATTTGAGTGCAGAAACTTCGAATTCTCTCTTATAACAACCCTTTCCAGTCTTGAAGCTGACTCTTCAGTTACTGAATCCACAGAACCAGCGATGTCAGTTTGGTACTTTTGGTAAATTCCCATCACAATCTCTGGACTAATAGCTTCTCCCGGCATCTTCGTGTCTAGAATCTTAATGATCTCCAAACTCACGAGGTTTCCTGGACGCAAATCTACGCAATCTTTGTCAAACTCAAGCCCAAATCTTTCAACGAACAAGCTCCTTATAAACTGAAGCTTCTTAAGCTCCCCAATTCTTGAAGCGGCAAATATCAATCCAGCCATTGATTCTTTGGTTTCTTCCGGTAAGAAATGAACATCGCTGGCGAAGAGAAACACGATAAAAAATTAGGGTTTTGAGCCGTTTATGATTTTCTATATTACCTGGGATACAATTTATCAAAAACAACTTACCTCTGATGATTTAACAAAGAAAAATCCTGCAATATCAATGTGCAGAAGTCCTCGACATGATCGTACGCCGATAAACTTTTCTCGTTTTCATAGATTTGTTTCGCCTAGGTTTTCAATTTGCAAACGATAAAATTATAAAACAGATAAAGCAAGTGATCGAGATTCGGAATTGGATCAATTTAGAAGAATACCTTAGGAAGTGCTTCCGAAATGCGACCATTAGGAAGGAGTTGAGCGATATCGGACTTGGCTTGTCGAACCATACACTCTCTTCGTCTCTGATGTAATTTGATAGAGCAGAGCAGATTCTCGATGTTGAGTTTACTGCAAAAAAAAAAAAAGACAGATTCGATTAAATACCTAAACAAGAAGAAAAATCTTTACCTTCTAAAGCAAGTAAACTATGTTTCTTTACCACTTCGAAGCTTTTCGCCATTTCGTCGATCTCGAAGAACGAAACAAAAGAGCAAAGACATTACGGTAACATCCAATCTTCGGCTTTGTTTTCTTGGCAAACATTATTTCGTTTCCTCTGTAGGAAGAAGGTGAACAGATCCTTTTAAGTTTTAAGTAAGGCAGGAGATGTTAATCTTTATATATATAAAAAAATCTTTTGATTATCCTTAATAAGGGGTAATTAAAAACCATTTAGAATTAGGATTTACTTATGGTATTAAATCTGGGAAAACCCGTTTTTGTTTTTCCAATGTGGAATACGAAAATCCAAATGCATTTAAATGTACGTCATTGAACTTAATACTCCTTCAGTAACTTGAATTAACAAACGAAACTCAAAAAAAATTCGTGAGTTTCCATCTACCGGCGGCAGCTCAATCGTTCCTTTTCTATAATTGTAATAATCAAATCAAAATTGTATCAATTTTAATTAAATTAAATTTAAAAAAGAATCAAATGAAAATCTCAATTTTAATTAGTAGAATGACTGAAATTATCATTTTGTGTTTCTACATTATAAATTGTGTCAAAAATCACTATTTCATAATGGAATTATAATTGTATATAGGATTATTGATCCATATACATTAGTTGTCAAATAAAAATATCCATATTTAAATCCGAAAATTCAATTAACAAAAAAGAGCAAAATAAAAAAAAACTGATCTTTACAAAAGAAACGAAGAACTGAAGAAGGAAGCAAATATTTACCGTATCTTTTCTTGAATTTAAATTTATTAATACTATAGATTTGTTATGGAAACAAATATTGATGAGTAAATCTAATGTAGTAAATCTTTGTGTCGGAAAAAATAAAATAAAATCTTTGTTTTTGGAAACACATTTTTATTTAAGATATTATAAACCATTCATGAGCATATTTAAGATGTTATTTAAAAAGGTACTATCACCAGCACGAAAAATAACAAAAGAAGGAAATTAATAATACGTTAAAAAAGGGCTGTTTTCAAAAGTAGTACAAGGTCAAATGCAAAAGTAGTTCACTCTTTTTTTCTTCCTTGTTTATCCTCACAATAATTGTGATAATAACGAAAATGCCATTACTTTCGTCTTTGAAGTCTAACCGTGAAGTCTAACACTCTGAAAAAAAGTCCAAAGAAACCTCATCTTCTTCATTTATTCACGAAAATGCCATCACCATCAATTCGTCCAACAACCATTCTCAACCGAAATCAAGCTTTCAATGCACGATGTACTCTTCAAACATATACACAAACTCATTATATCATCTCATAAACTTGTATTGGTCAATTTCTCTCAATTTTCACCCCAAGAATACACATTTTCATCTTTTCAAAGTTTATGTTCTTAGATCTTCCCATTTTTGGTGTGGGAGATCATTATAACGGTTGGGGAAGTTTGCTAAAGCTCTAAATCGAAGTTATAGGCCGTCAACGAAACATAAGATCACGGCAAGGTAACTTTCCGGTAGATCTGAGTGAATCTCATATTTTTGCAGGTCCTTAGACTTCATAGCGAAGTCTAAAAAACTAGTTTTGCAATTGATTTTTCAAAAAATTTAGAGAGTAGACTTCACAATGAAGTCTACCCATATTCCTTTGAAAACAAAAAAATATGGCGTAGGCTTCAGAATGAAGTCTACTCGAAAAGATTAGTTTTGCAATTGACAGAATAAAAACTTTTTATGGGAAATCTATCTGTGAAGTCTGCTTGAATAAAAGACTAGTTTTGCAAACTTTAAGTAGTTTGTTTTATCGTGAAGTCTACCCCTGAAATCTATTAATGTTGTATTAGGCTTCATTCAAAGTCTAATACTGGGTTAGACTTCATTTCGAAGCCTAATTCTTGATAGACTTCACCAAGAAGTCTAATAGTCAACGTTTGTCGGAGTAGACTTCACGATGAAGTCTATTTTCCTGATTCAAAAATTCCAATTGCAAAACTAATCCCTATGAAGTCTAATTGTTGTTGTAGACTTCACCGATAGACTTCATTATGTAGTTAGACTTCACCGATAGACTTCATTCTGTAGTTAGACTTCATTTTTAAGCCTATTCACGATAATGAAGTCTAATTGTAAAAGTCAAAGCTTGGTCAATTGCAAAACTAGTCTTTTTTTTTCGGTAGACTTCACGTGTAGACTTCATAAAAAAATTGTCATTTGAAAAATTGCAAAACTAGTCTATTAGACTTCACAAGTAAGTATACTAAATAGACTTCATCGTGAAGTCTACTATTTAACTTTTTATTTGAAAACGCTTTTTTGGTAAATATATAAGGAATTTTTAAGATTTCTTGAAACAATTAGTTGATTTAATCTGATTAGTTGCTTGGTGTGTTAGTTTGACATGCTTATTCGTTGTATAGCTCGTGAAAACGGTTTTCTTGTGAAATTTGAATATTAGACAATACTAGGTAGACTTCTAGGTGAAGTCTACCATAAAGTCTATCAATGAAGTCTAATGCGGTTGTTTTTGTTTACTTGCAGGAAATGGTTTACATTGCATCTGTTTATGGAGAATGGGTGATAAAGGACAATTTGTCTTGGCATTTTGAGGTTGATTATCGGAAAGGAGGTAGAATGTTCTCGTTGAGGGATGGATGTACACATGATGAGCTCATTCAAATGGCTTTAGAGGATTATTCGCTAACCAAGATCGGACACCGTTTGGAAATATCATATCCATTACCAGAAGTGTTCACTCAGCAAACGTGTAATGATTCTCCGCCCATGTTTGTCACAAACGACAGACAAGTCGAAAGCTTGATCGAGCTAAGTAGAAATCATGGTGTACGACTTTGTGTCTCTAGCAAAGGAAGGATGAAGACAACGTAGATGGACCTTTGGATGAAGACTTAGATGAAAATCTGGATGATGAGTTGAAGGAAGAGTTCGATGAAGAGTTGGATGAAGATTGGAGCGCAGAACGAGAAGAAGTGTCTGAAGAGTCGGGTTGTGATGAGGATGATGTAAGGGAAAAAGCTTATGAAGGCGATGATGACACACACGCGGACTACAGTCAGTATGGGAAAATTAAAGATGAAGACGTTGTCATTGATGTTCCTTTCGATGATCCCCGCCTTTTAGGGCGTGGTGTGGGTCATCGTATAGGAATTGATAATTGGGAAGACAATATTTACGAGCACCAGAGCTTTGATACCAAGGCCCAACTTATCTCTGAGTTGCGTTTGACCGCGGTGATGACAAGATTCTCATTCAGGATAGCTGCGTCTACAAGAAAAGTGTTTGTGGCCAAATGCAAAGTCGCTGGATGCAAATGGAGGCTTAGAGCGGCCGTAAAGAACGAACCCTCCACGTTTTGGGTGACAAAGTACGTGAAGTCGCATACATGTTCTGTTTCTGATCGAGTACGTAACCATAAACGTTGTACAACGAAGTATATTGGAAAGCTTTTTCTTGATCGGACAGGGCTCATTGAAGGAATTGTGCCGCAACACATAAGAGACTCTATGAGGAGGATGTTTGGAATGAAGCTCGACTATACGGCTTCATATAGAGCTTTGAAACATGCCCAAGACTTGGTGTGGGGAACAGCTGAAGAAGGATACGCGAATCTGCCTTCTTACTTGCAAAGAATCAAGGATGCAAATCCGGGAACTGTGACTGACCTTGTCTGTGACTCACAGGACCGTTTTAAGTACTGCTTTCTATCACTCGCCGGTTCTATATCTGGTTTTCAGTATTTGAGGAGAGTGATTGTGGTTGATGGGACTCATCTTACTGGGAAATACGGAGGAGCTCTACTCGTGGCTGCCGGACAAGACGCCAACTTTCAAATATTCCCGCTAGCTTTCGCAGTGGTCGATGCTGAGGATAGTGAATCATGGGAATGGTTTTTCAACAAGCTTAGAGATTGTTTCAGGCAATTTCCGCCAATGGCGATAGTCTCTGACCGTGCCGCTGCCATAGCTAGAGCCATTGGAATCGTTATGCCCTGGGCATCAAGAGGAATATGCTACTATCACCTCCAAGGTAATATAGTAAAGGACTTCCACGCAAAGGAGATAATGTATATGGTTAAAGGTGCAGCCTACGCCCATACGGTGCCTGAATACGACCGTTACATGGACCTCATAAGAGCTGCGAACCCTGCCCTAGCTACTTACTTAGAGACCTCAGATCCGAAGTTATGGTCGAGAGTTCATTTTGAAGGTGATAGATACAATATAAAGACGAGCAACATCGCAGAATCTATTAACTCGGCTGTCAAGAAAGCAAAAGGATTACCTATTCCTCGTCTTTTGGAGTTTATTAGGGAGAAGCTCGGGAGATGGTTTAGCAAGAGGCGGGAGGATGCACTGAGTCTCACAACCAGACACAGCAGAGGTGTTGAGTACATATTGGCCATACGGTCTTACTATGCGGGAAGTATGATCGTAGATCGCATAGACGCTTGGCGCTTTCATGTTAAAGGCGGGAGACGAGATTGTAATGTCGACTTGGAGAATCGAACATGCTCGTGCGGTGTGTATAACGTTGAAAAAATCCCTTGCTCTCATGTTATTGCAGCTGCAGCCGAAGCTAACGTCGACATGTCCTATTACGTATGCGCCACTCATTCGACGCCTTCCTTGTTCTCAACATATGCACATCCGATTTACCCCAAAGAGGGAACTGACTCCCACGTGAAGCCTGTTCGCTGTTTGCCTCCAGGGGAGAGTGTCCCTTCTGGAAGGCCGAAGAAGTCGAGGTGGCAAACTTGGCTAGAGATGTCTAGGAAGAAAAACACAAAACCGAGGAAAACGCATAAGAAGTACAGCTGCTCTAAGTGCAAGGAACCTGGTCATACTCGCCCCAATTGTGTAAGTTTATAAAGCTGTCCCTTCATGCTTTGCATCCACATTGAGAGGAGCTGACATCTTTCATTTTCTGCACTACACAGGTCGCTGAAGACTGACTTGTGATTTTAGTTGTTCGTGAAGTCTGCCGACGAAGTCTATCTGAAAGTCTATCTATGAAGTTTATTGTGAGTCTGGCCAATTTGTATGATTTGTGCGTGTTTTAGGTGGATGAAACGGATAAAAACACTGGTTTTTAGTTTTCGTGAAGTCTGACACAGAAGTCTATCTAAAGTCTATCTATGAAGTTTACTTGTGTGGCCAATTTGTATGATTTGTTCGTGTTTTAGGTGGATGAAACGGATAAAAACACTGGTTTTTAGTTTTCGTGAAGTCTGACACAGAAGTCTATCTATTAAGTTTACTTTGCGGCCAATTTGTATGTTTTGTTCGTGTTTTAGGTGGATGAAACGGATAAAAACACTGGTTTTTAGTTTTTCGTGAAGTCTGACACAGAAGTCTATCTATTAAGTCTATCTATTAAGTTTACTTTGCGGCCAATTTGTATGTTTTGTTCGTGTTTTAGGTGGACGAAACGGATAAAAACACTGGTTTTTATTTTTTCTTGAAGTCTCACAGTTAAGTCTATGTTGCAAGTCTATCTGTGAGGTTTACTTTGTGGCCAATTTGGAGGAAAGTATACGAAATTCAATAATAACAAAACAATAGACTTCTGAAATACAATAGACTTCTGAAATATACCAAGTGCACAATATACCAAAACAATAGACTTCTGAAATGTGAAGGCCGATCAGCGATAGATTACAAAAGAATAATTAGCCTACACCCATCATCGGGTTCTAAAGAGCATTAGTTTACGGGATTACACCTACACCTTTCATAATCTCTCGTCATACAAATCGACATTGTCCCAATCATCTGGGTCCTCGACCGGTCCACGGCAGTTGATCTCATGGTACATATCAGACGCAATCTGCTCCCTAAACATGGTGATGTTTTTCTGACACAACGTCTTCGGAAATGCGGCATATCCGACTGCCAGGCACTCGATGAACTTGAGGACAAACACGCCACAATCTCCAGCCCCCACTTGCTGCGGCACATCCTTACTCGGACGGCTGTGCGTGTACTTCGCATCGAAGTAGACGCATTTGTCCTCAGCCTGAGCCGCGGAGTGCATAAGATTCGGCATCATCACCGCATAGGGTTCCACCAACAAGTCCATTTCCGCATCATCGAGCCAGACTGTCGTAGATGGTAATGTGCCTTTTGGGTATGGAGACATGCAGCGCGACCCAATGCTTATTCTTGATATTCAATGGAATGAATAAATCATCAACATCATAACCCCATCGCTTATTGCTGGGCTGGCTTTTCGGGAGATTACCAAAGTACCAGTCCAGCGAATTAGGAGGCAGCATTTGACATCTCTGAAACCTGGGCCAGTCCCTTTCCCAAAATTGAGTGATATGGCTGTTAAGGAAGCAGATCCTATCATTTTTAAACAACTCTGGTCGCGTTGCTAGGCGGTGAGTCATCATGGTGGCCCAGGACTTCATATGCTGCAATGGAAACAAAGAATTCGACTATGAGGACTAAATATGAAGTCTATGTCATAAGTCTAACAGTGAAGTCTACTTGTGAAGTATATTTACGAAGTCTAACAACGAGAACGTACGCTATCCGATAGCCATTGAAACCCCGTGAGTAAAGTAAACCACCAGTGCCATTCCGGGTAATCGAACTTGTCCGGCTCCAGCGCTGTAGCTGCAGAATAACCCCTGAAACATTGGTAAATTCTCGTAAGCCTCTATAATTTGGTCAAACAACGAAGAGACAAAAGAGTTTAGGGGCTCACGGTAATCCGGAGACGAATGCCCGCATTGGTGTTATCCTTTCCTCGAGAGGTCGAGCAAATGGATTATACCCTAGAGGTTCATTGCCACCGGTTGCTTTCTTAGGTTCAGGTGCTTTCTTAGGTTCAGGTGCTTTCTTCGGATTAGCTGCTTTCTTCGGAGGAGGTGATTTCTGATCTGCTTTCTTCGGAGGAGGTGATTTCTTCGGATCTGCTTTCTTCGGATTAGCTGCTTTCTTCGTAATAGCTGCTTTCCTCGGTTTAGAGATGATCTTAAGTGATTTCGGTGGGGAATTGGGTATCTCCGGGGGGTTGTTTAGGATGATCCTTCTAGCGGTGCTGTTTCCTTGGAACTCACCTTTCTGAGTAAACGCCAGCTTCCTTACTCTCTCACTTTTCCCTCTTGCCATAACATTAGCCGCCTTGATCTGCTCTTCCTGTTGCCTTTTCTCTTCGGCTTCCTCAGAATCAGTTGGAATATGTGTCCGGAGCCAAGTGCAATCCGTATCTTCCTGTTAACATTGCTCAAACACAAGAGAGATAGAGAGAGACAAAACAGATAATGAGTCACTAGAAATTTGAACTTTTATTTAAACAGGAGGGAAAGTGTACAACGCAACGCAACACACTACAAACAGAAACATACACACATCACTTGTTCTTTTTCACAGCGACCCTATGACTCCTACGCACATATCTCTTTTCAACTACTTTATCAGAGTTTTTAGATCTACGTGGAGAATGAACGGTACTAACCGTTCCACCAGGCGGAGCCGTCTTCCCTTCACCGGCATCGGACTTATCCGGCTCCTCATCGGACTTCTCCTCATTCTTCTTCTCCAGCTCCTCATTCTTCTTCTCCAGCTCTTCATTGGCCTTCGCAGAATCCTCATTGGACTTCGCAGTATCCTCACTGGACTTCACAGAATCCTGAGCCTGAGGATGCGAAAGCTTCTTGACAATCCTCCCTACCACAGCGACTTGAGCGGTGAGGACCTGAATCTTTTCCTGGGTCTTACTCATCTCCTCGAAGTGTTTTTTGGTGAAGTCTTTAAAAAGCTCCTCAATCTTCGCCTCAAGACCTTTCCAGCCAGCACCAGAGGCCTCCGCAGGTGAACCATCTGAGGTCCGAGCTCTTTTGACACTTATCGCTTCATCATCATCAGCCTCATCAGAGAGACTCCTCTTGCCATGAGACTTCTCTGACTTCACAGACTTCTCAAACTTCACCTTCTTAACCACCGATATCCCTTCTCTAACCCAGTCAGCTGGTTTCCACACCCATCCTCCACCAAATTCCCCAAGCAAGGCCTTGATGATGTTGTCCACCTTCTCGTCATCTATTTCCTTGTCCCAACGTGGGTACACGTCTGCCTTGTCCACCATTACCATGTGATTGAAAAGCACCTGCAAAACCGTTATCAGAAAAGTCAAGAATTTTTGGATATTATGATTAATATGCAGAGAGTACAAGGCAAATGAATTACCTGCTTCTTCATGGTTCCGATAACATATCTCTTCCCTCTGATTCCATTGAATGCTAGCAGCGGTGGCTCAGGATTATTTGGCCTCGGATCACCGTTTTCTTCTCCGAACCTCGGCATAGCATAGTACGCCCACACTTGCACGACTTCAGCAAAGCCTTCGAGGCTGAATGGCTTGGACACGTCTGCTTTCTTTATGGACTTGATGAGGGTCTTGAAAGCTACTCGCCCCCAGGGATAGTTTTCAAACTTCTCCAAGTCCATAACTTGACTAGCCAGTGCTACTCGTGTATGAGTGGAACTTTTGCGAGCATCAATGAAGCCAGCGTATACGGCCAAAAAACCAAGTCTCAGCCTATCCTCTCTGCTCCACTCTCCGGCCCACTGGCACGCTGCTAAGAGTTCGTCAACGCTCGGACCAAGCTTCTCATTCACACCAAGCTTCCGCCAGAACTCTTTCATCTCGTCTGTGTTAACAGTCTCTGGCTTCGTCAGCGCTTCTTTATACTCGCAGTTAAGCCCGGTGATGTGTTCAAACTCGTTCAGAGAAAATCGCACTGGCTGTACACCCACGGCACTCCATATCTCATACTTCTTCTTGCATGCTACTTGCATAGTGAGCATAGTCTGTGCCACCTTCGATGCCCAATTAAACTCGAGCTTCGTGAACCTGAAGAGGGGTCCCAGCTTAGAATTCTCAAGCTCATCCCATTCATCTTCAAGTGTGGTGTGCATTTGAGACCACAGTGCAGTGTTCTTGCTATAGTAGACAACACTGCGATCATAATCCGGTTCTTCTCCTTCTGTGAACAACCTCCTAGGAAATGTCACGGCGTCCATACTGAAAACACATTGAAAATATGAGAAATTAGGAGGAGTCTACAATTTTACACGGTCATAAATAAAGTCTAAATATGAATGTCTAACTATGATGTCTATCAATTCTAAAGGTGAAGTCTGTACTTTAAGTCTGCTCTACTCTAGCCAACCGCCGCTAAAGAGCGGCTAACTAAACCCTAACAATAGACTTTTACCTTATTCTTTGCGGTTATGAGGGCCAGCAACGGCGGCGGATACTACTAAGAAGCGCAACGACGGCGGATACTACTATCCGGCAACGGAGACCTGCCACAGATCTACAATCGATTAGTCCATGGTTTGAAGGGCGTAAGCAGAGAGAAAAAAAGTGAAAGGGAGATAACTAACCGGCGCTGAGAGGAAGAGAATAATTGGTGCGATTTAATAGGTCGTTCGATTCCACAGCGGCAACACGGACAACGGCAACACGGACAGCGGCAACCAACGGTGGCGGAAGGGTTCAAAAGAAGATTCCACTGTGAGTATAACGACAGTAGAGGGAAACAGACACACGTATATCACTGATATATGAATATGACTTACAGAAGTATACTTCGGAGGAGGAAGGGGAAAAGGCGGCGGCGACGATAGTGGGTCTGTCTTTCTTCTTCGACGGCGACGGTGGGCGGAGAGAACATGCAATCGCCTATCCGACAAAGAGAGAGAACGGAACGGACTTGGGTTGAAATGTGAAAGTGAAACCCTGATTTTGGGTTTCTCACTTTCGATTAGGGCCGGCTAATTTTGGTTAAACCCAATTACAACAAAAATTATAATTTCCTTGACCGGTTCTGTTCAAAAACCGGAATTGATGTACAAAGTCTACTCGTGAAGTCTACAAATTGAACTTTTAATGAGAAATTTATTCGCCCAAAATATTTCGTTTCCCGCCCTAATAATTTCGTTTCCCACTCGTTTTTTGAATAAAAGACTTCATAGCAAAGTCTAACTATGAAGTCTACCGATGAAGTCTGACTTACCCTAAACCCTAAATCGAATTTTTGAGATCAAAGCTATAGAAAACATAAATTATGTATATAGAATCACAATTTACATTATAAACTATAAATTCATTAGCTTTAAATCGTTAAACAAACCACAAACAATTTTTTATGTCAAAATTCTCTAAACCCTAACAATCATACTCATAAACCCTATACATTGTACCTCAAACACTAAGCTTGATGATTGGTTTACTCATGAAACTTATAAACTGATTAATTTCCATGAAAATTTATTTTACATAGATAGGATTTGTCTTCATTTAGATTATTTATAATTTTTTTAAGCCTAAATATTTTTTATAGATTTTAAACTTTAAATTTAAGATTTTGTTATTTGGTAGACTTCTTCAGTAGACTTCATACAATATTTTTTGGATTATACCATAATTTGTATTACCGGTTTTAAATTGATCAATTTATATGCAAATTTATTTTTCATGGATAGTACTTGTCTTTGTTTAAATTATGTGTAAATACCTTCATCAAAATATTTTTAAAGATTTCAAACTTTAAATTTACGATTTTGCTATATATTAGACTTCGGGAGTAGACTTCACGCAGTTTAATAGGTTACAAACATAATTTCTCTTACTTGAGTTAAATGGAGTCATTTTTATGCAAGTTTATTTTTCTTGGATGCCAAATGTTCTAATCTTACTTATGTATAATTTTTTTGATCAAAACAATTTCCTATAATTTTATAAATTAAATTTTGAGTTGTATTTAGGAATTAGACTTCATGACTTGTAGACTTCATATAGACTTTAAACAGGGTAAAACAGACATTGTGACCAGCGTTTTTTTCTTTGTTCATAAGGGCTTGGTTTGTAATTCTACATGCCCAGAAGACTAGTTTTGCTCTAAATGCAATATAGGGTCTACTTTTGCATTTCAAATCAAATTGTGAATTATAATTGACAATTCACCCTTAAAAAAAAGCTATCAAGATTTAATGGTGTTTAAAATTATACTCCAACTAATTATAAATCACGATTATCATTGATTCATTATGCATGCCTAATTTAATTGCGAACCGGACCGCACCATTGACCAAGTTTGGACAGAACAACCGACAAAACCGATAGTACCAGTTGCCGGTAAAACCGACGCGTATAATACAGCAGTCGCCAGATAAGCCGGTTATAGATCTAAACCATTCAATTCGTTTTCGTGAAGAAGACGATGACCTTTTAACTAATCCACATTTTAAAAACATTTTGATCTTGTCCATTTTTGATTCATACTAATAATTCTTCTAAATTCAAATTAGTACTGTAATTAACACTCCACTAGACCACTGAACAATCGCCTTCTTGGTTCAAACAAATTGTGCCAAAGGGAAAGAGAAAATCACCAGAAAACTGCTTGAGAGAGAGAGAGAGAGAGAAAGAGCTTTGAGAAAATCATCGATGGCTTCGAAGCTCGTAGTCATAATCGTCTTCATCTTCGATCTCATCGCCGTTGGTTTGGCCATTGCCGCCGAGCAGAGAAGAAGCGTCGTAAGTCCTTACTCTCTTCTCTGCTCTTCTCCTTTTCCCTCACTCTGCATCTCTGATTCTGGAGAATTTCTAGCGAAGCTATTGAAATCTATTTCGAATTCTCCATTCTCCTTTTAGCTCACTCTGTATCTGTGATTCTGGAGAATTTCTAGTGAAATCTGTTTCGAATTCTCCGATTCCCCCTTTTTTATCAGATCTGAATCAACAGCCTTGTGAAATCAAGCAGTAGTTCTGGAAAATTATATCAGATTCGATATGAATTCGAAGGATACAGATACATGATATGCGGTTCATGACCTTAGAGCTTAAATTGTATTGACAGGGAAAGGTTGTAGCGGACAAGGAGAAGCAATACGAGTACTGTGTGTATGGCACGGACATCGCAACAAGCTATGGAGCCGGCGCGTTCGCTCTCCTCTTCGTAAGCCAAGTCATTATCATGGTGGCTAGTCGTTGCTTCTGCTGTGGAAAATCCCTAAACCGAGGCGGCTCAAGAGCTTGTGCCATTCTTCTCTTCCTCATCTGCTGGTAACAGCAAATAACACACCAATCTCCTGATTTTGCTTTTGCTGTTTGAAGTTTTCAAATGGTTTCTTCTTCTTTTTTGAAGGGTGTTTTTCTTGATCGCTGAGGCTTGTTTGCTCGCGGCGTCCATCAGAAACGCGTACCACACAAAGTACAGGAAGATGTGGAACATTGATACTCCGCCGAGCTGTGAAGTTATTAGGAGAGGGGTTTTCGCGGCGGGTGCTGCGTTCGCTCTCTTCACGGCCATCGTCTCGCAGTTTTACTACGTTTGCTACTCTCGTGCTCGGAATGCTTACCAGAATCCGTCGTCGTCCCACTGAAACTTGATTTCACTTTTATACAGCAAAGCAGCGTTAAGTAAGGTATCAAGATTTGGAAATTTGTCTTCTTTCTTTATGGTGGTCGCTGCTGAGTTTGTTTTCTGTCCAGTGTTTTACATATGCTCTATTGTATGATGTTTACATTTGAATTTGATCATGTCTTCTTGAGGAGACGCTGAGATGCGAATGTTTGTTGTGATCGCTAAGATCGTATATTGTCAATTTTTTACTGTGTTGTAAACTTGTAATTTATGAACTAGGTGATAATTTTTTTTTATGTTTTTAAATGATAATATTAGTTTATTTAGCATGAATAATTAAATTCACAATTTACTTTTGTTTTGGATTTGTTGATATCAAATTTTATAGGTTTAGTTCATAAATAATTACAGATACTAGGTAAATACCTGCGCTTCGCTGCGGGAGAATGCCATTTATTTTTTTCTTAAGTTTGAATTAATTTAATTAAAGATATTATTTAACCTTTTCTATTAAATTAAAATGGTTTAATGGTGTTATTGATACCGAAGGACCTTTATATTTATATCCATGTGATTATATTTTAAATTATAAAAATAACCATTTGAATTATAATTACAGGATCTTGACCGTATCCAGACTTTATCAACTAATATCCAATTTTTATTTTACGGATAAATTTTGAAGAATAGTTTTTATATCGAACTGATCTTTACCCACTAATACTTTATCCTAAGAGGTTTTGATAGTATTAAAATTACATTTTTAATTATAAAAAAACAGGAAAGTAAAGCATTTCATTAGGAGTTTGATTTTTATTGATAGAAAAGAGAAACCCAAATGCATCAACCCGAAGTAAACCGAATTTTCTCCTTGCAACTTTTTTTTTCAGATCCTCTTCTTTTAACATAATTATTAGGTTCTAGAAATATTAAGATATATATTATGCCATTTAAAATAAAAATAAAATTTCTTGAAAATTATTTCTCTAACGATCTTTTTTATTCTTTTATCATATCTTCTTCAACATTTGTTTTTCTCATCTGTCAAATTATTCTTTATAACAACAATTCATAATCCCTATCAATTTTAATCACTCCCTTTTTATTCTTTTAGCAGTATAACTCTCCCTAGTGTCTTAATCGCATTCCATCCTTTAGCAACGTAATTATCACTTCCTTGTTCTTGCTGTGTATTCCTCTCTGACCAAACCATAAACATCAAATCACGGTACCAATACATGATTCATTTCCAATAGATATTCAGAAAAAGAAAAATGTCATACTCGCTGATTGAATCCATGAAGACGACAAGCGAACTTCGAACGTAATTCCGACATGGCGGTGGAAACTTACCAGAGAATCAGGCGACGAAACATCATCTTCATATAAATTATTTAGCTGGAGAGAAGAAATGGTGAAAAAGAAGGAGATGATGATACATGATAACACGACAAACAAAATGGCTTAGTCTTAAATATGATTAGGCTTACATTTGATCCCTCAAAAGCCCATAGGCCCAAATAGTCTTATCTCCGACTCCGGTCGTATCATTTCTTCGTTCACCGCCGTCAAACCAAACACCGCACAACTTTCTTTGGTCTGAGATTCTGCTCCTCTTCACGCTCTTCTGATGTTTACAAAGAGAGCTTTGTTTCCCAAAGCTAATCATGCTTACTCCTTATCCAGCGAATGTCATTCTTCGTTTGAAACGGTCAATTAAATCCATAAATTTCTGAGTAATCTCTCCACAGCAGTTCAAAGCTTGTGATTGGAGTGGAGGAGAATAACAGAGAGAGAAGGAGGATCAATTGTAGCGGATGAGAAATAGAATGATTAGGGAGAGTAAATCTGATTTTGTTTATGTTTTGAGCTGACGTGGTTAAGAATTTAGCTGACTGGTATTAATCCAAATGTTTCCATTGGCTAGTTGTTTTTAATGATGTGTCACTCTTAGAAACCTTCAAAATCCTATGTGTCATCACCTAGAGAGGCACAAGGGTTTTTGCTGTGTTGATTAGCCAAACCTTTCATTTGATTAGATCATTTTTTTTTGTTGCGTTTTTATTTTTCTTGCAAAATCACAAATCAAAATTTTTTTTGGGAGAATTGGCAATTTACCCCAAATTGAAAGGAGATAATTACAATAGAATTTATCTGCCTTTATTGTCTCTTTATACCTTTTTTGACTTTGGTCATTTTTGGTCAAGATTGCCCTTCAACTTATTTATAAACTCATACTAAATGTTTTTTCAAATCAAAAGAATTCCATAATTCCTAAAAATGATTTCAGCACTGTGTAAAATATTTGAACATTTTTGAAAATGGTTATGATATTAAAAAAAATATTTCAAGTTTCATTCTACAAAACTAAAATAACAAAGTAGAATCCGTTTTCTGCAAGATATTCGGAGGTCTAACCTCCGTAGAACATAATATAATATAACTTATTCATACTTCTTCCGGATATAAAAGTTGATATCTACCTACTCTTATAGGCTCTACCATTTTATAGAATTCGCACCAAATGTATTCTATTCAATCAAGTATCTTCTACTACTCGTAAATTCTACGTGTTTTTGTCTAATCTACATCCCCCAGAAGTAGTGTTTTACTAAAATCATGTTTTCTATGATCCGTAGTACTCGTATTTCTAGTCACGATCTAGCAAAATTAGTGTCATCAGAAAGTATTGCAACTGAATATTTTTCAAATCTTTCTTTCCTTTTTTTCCTCCAACTATCCCAAAATAAACCACGACATCTCCTTCACATCACGTTCTTCCTTCGTCGTTCTTCCTTCCTCTCTTTCTTCCTCTCCTTCTTCCTCTTTAAACGACGAAGGGATTGAGATTGGGGATGAACTCGATTGGGGATTAGGTTTTCGCATCCGGCGCCGTTGTGGGGGGAAGGAAAGAAGAATGTCTATTCAGTTTTTAATGTGTTTAGTTTTGTTAATTTTTTAAATCAATTAGTAAATTTTAATTTTAAAAAAACGAAAAAATATAAACAAAATATTATATAATTAAAGGAATGGCAAAAATGGAAAAAATGTCAAAAAAAGGGCAACACAACAAGACACAAAATGTAAAGGTATACATGAACAACACTTTCAATTTGGGGTAAATTGCCAATTCTCCCAAATTTTAATGCTGGGTCACACACTTAGAGTTGTTGTTTATGTGTTCTCTAGACTTGCGAGAGTACTCTGTTTCCTCTCCTTATACATTAAGATCAGTTTTTTAAAACACAATTCTCATATTTAAAGACAAGGTGATTCTCTCGTAGCTTGTGCGGACATTCATATATCCTTATATATAAAGATTCATTTCTTTTCTTGTTATGTTTTTTTTGGTCTCTTCTGATCTCGTCTCATTTCATCCCAAAAGATTTTAAAAAATTAGTGTTCTTTATATAAAATCTTGATATCAACATAAATTATATAATATGACAAAAATAAATTTACTAAATAATAATTTTTGTAAATTTATACATTTTCTTCTTGTTTTTTAAATGATTTTTTATATTCTTGTTAAACTTATTATAGTAGGAAATGCCAATTATTATGAAATTAAACTATTAAGAGAAAGAAAATATAATAAATTAAATAGAGTGCTGAAATATTGAATTTATAACATCCTTTTTTGCTAAAATGACAGCTTGACAAGAGAATCGCTTCACTCTATATATAGAAAGAATTAATTTTCTTTTGCTAAAATGACAGTTTGAGAAGAGAATCGTTTCACTCTATATATAAGAAAGAATGAATTTTCTTTTGGAAACAATGAGAGAAAAGGTTAGACATAAAATTACTAGGGGCAGACTTAAAATTACCAGGGCATTTAATAAAACTTGTTGTAAGAAAATAATAATTCAAGTTGCAACTTCCAAATGCAAACGAAAAGGAGAAAATAGAAAAGAAGAGAGATGTTGCTTCAACAGCTATAAGGTTTTTAGATGTAAGGCTATCAAAGGGGACAAATAAAGAAGAACACCAAAGATGTGCATAGTAAAAAACTAAAGGGGCTTTGGTGAAACCCTCTTAAAACTTATCGGGGGCTAATACTCTTTTACCTCTTCACAAGCAAATAAAGAGTATTTTCCCGTTTTTACCTGTGTTCTACAGAGATCCCAACGTGACTACATCGCAACCCTTGTGCTGCTCCATCTCTAGCTGTGCTACGACCATACCTACCGTCTCTAGCTTTATGCTAAGTTTTCGACAGGCTGCTCTCAGATCTGGTTCTACAACCGCCATCACTATTTCACCCACACTAAGATCCAGTCATACTCTACGACCGCTTATGAGAACCGATACTTTCATTTTAAATCCTCTAGCTCTTGGTACGTATTCACAGATTCACATGCTCCAATCCCCAAGGCACAAGGTTTCGAGATGAGTCAACAACTTTCGGCTGCTATGCGTCATGGACGAAGTTCTAACCATGCCGAAAGAAGGCTCGTAGTGGAAGAGGAAATCATTACGATCCCCGACTGTGACATTACAGTGGTTTCCGAGCAGTTCAACTTACCTTGATTGGAAAGATGTTCCATCAGGAGGGACGAAGCATGGATGCGGTAATTAACCTCCTTCCAAAACAAAAAGATCTGGGATGTTGAGGGAAGAGCAGAAGAAGTGAACCTAGGAAACAAACGCTTTCAATTTAATTACGATCATGAGGAAGACATGAACAAAATTCTGGCAAAAAGGCCATGGAACTTTAATCGATGAAGTTTCTCACTTGAAAAGTGGGAGCCATTCACACGTGAAGACTTCCCAAACACAATGCTGTTTTGGGTGTTGATTACAGGAGTTCCTGTTCACTTTTGGAACAACCCTACATTTACCGAGATCAGTGAAGCATTAGGAACAGTCACAAACATTGAGGCAAGAAAAGCTAGATTTCAAGTCTCGATCAACGCCTATGCTCCTTTACAGTTTGAACGAAAGAGTGGGCTTTTCAAATGGAGATACCGGGAGCGTCAAGCTGACCTACAAAGATTTACAAAGATATTGCTTCACTTGTAAAATTTTATTTCATGAAGAAGGATCATGTCCCGAACTCACAAAGGAGCAACACGAGGAAAAGAAAATCCAACGTGCAGAACAAGCTCGGCAAGATATTCAGCTAACCTACAGAGCAACACTGATTCGGCAAACATGCAACGATATGCATGATAACCTAAAGATAGGACGCATATCCACTCTCTCAGTCTCTCAGGATTCTCATGATGGCCGGTCAAGGACCTTAGTTCCTCGACCAGGTTCCCATCAAAGGGAGTCGAACTCTCGGATTACAGATAGTACATATCAAAGTTGTGATAAAAGAGCTTCAAGAGAGAGAGACCTACTTCAACAACTAAGTGAGCGACATAATTCAAGAGGTAGGCAAGTCTGGAAGCGTCTGGAACACAACTCTGAAAGGGTTCAAAAAGGGAGATCTCGATATCATCCTATCATCACACCAGAGAAGAGGATCTCAGGAGACCAAGGGAGAACAGATACAACACAACTCAGAACCAGACTTGGCGACCAAAACAAAAGGAAGAAACAAGGTATCGACAGCTGGATACTCCTAACTCTAGAGTATCAGATAAGAACAGGGGTTCCGTGGACACCAGAGCATATTGCCAAAGAACGGTGACGGATATACCAAACAACAAAGTGGAGATTGGCACCAAGGCGAATGATCTTCTGATTACCTACCCTCGCGACACTGAACCTGAAACAATCGGGAAGACGAAAGGAAAAGCTCTAGCGGTGGAACTTTCCAAATCAGAAAAGCTCCAGCAGTTCTTGCAACAGAATCCCCAGCCTGGAAACCTTACTATTCGAGAACAGTCTAACCCGATAGTTCCACCGGTTTCAAAGAGCTTTGACAGCCCCAACACAGAACAAAATCCCATTGAAAAGAATATTGCTGTTACGCCGATAGCTGATGATCTGATGGAGGAACCAGAGGAAGGAGAACTCACTCAGGCTGAGATAAACAACATGATCAACGAGCTAGCGGATTCTGTTCTAGATGAAAAAATGCTGGAAAATGACGACTTACTAGGGGAAGAACTGGGAGAGGAAATGGGATCTGATGATGATTTGATAGAAACTCTCTCTTAGCTTTCGCAGATTGTTTTGCAGGATAAAGAACAAGAGATGGAGATCCAGGAGGCAAAGACTGCAACCCAAAAAAAGATGAAAAACAGACGCTCAAGGGAACACATGGACAAAAGAAAAAACCGATGGCAAGTCCTATCACGAAAGGCAATCAGGCTTCAAGGAAGCTTCAGACCTTCCGTGTCAAACCCTCACCAAAAAAGAAGTCAGGAACAGGTAAAACATCTAAACCTTCGATTTCTACAACTTCTCTCCCTCGTAATGAGGTGTTACCTTATGCTCTAAGCAAGAAATCTTCTACTGTTTTAGGTTCGGTGGTGTCCCAGAAACCACCTAGTAAGAAGATATGAATACAATTTCTAGGAAATTCAAGGTGTAGGAGCTAATCTGACGAAGAAGCATTTGGAGGAGTTGCACCGTTATTATTTACCGTCTTTTCTTTTTTTCTTTCAGAAACAAAAAACAATTATTACTTTTTGCAAGATTTTTAGATTTCTTTTGGTTATAATAAATTATTCACCATGGAGTCTGAAGGGTTAAGCGGTGGACTAGCTCATTTTTATTTTTATTTTTTTTGATGTGAATATTATTTCATCTGATAACTGGCAGATAGATATCGAGGCTACTATTGCAGGCACAAAAGTATTCATGTCCTTTGTATATGGTGATCCGGTTATCGAAAACCACAACACTGTATGGGATCGTTTAAATCAACTAAGCCTCACACGACAAGGCCCTTGGTTCATGATCGGCGATTTTAATGAGTTAGTGGGCAACCATGAGAAGCGCGGAAGGCGCAAGAGATCAAAGCTTTCCTTCTTACCCTTGAGACATGCAACATCCCAGTTTGTGATAAATGAGGAGAGGCTTAAGAGAATTGATTTGGCTACCTATGTCAACAAAGTGCACTTACCTTTTCGGTCAAAGGTCTATAAGTAACTCCAGAGTTAAGCGTGCTTGGGCTGGAGTAGTTGAAGGATGGGTGACCTTCGGGAAGTGATTTCCGAAACCGTGTGAGTGAGGCCAAAACACGGGGAAAGGTGGGGTGTTGATTGCAGGGATAGTAAACAAGTCATTAGAGCCTCTCAAAAATAACGGACCGGCCGTCGGACAGGGGTGAGGCCCACGGGCCAGAGAGAGGGCGTGGGTGACTCACCGGGAGGGGCGGTCAGGGCGTTATAATTTGGTATCAGAGCCAAACCCAGACGAGAGTGTGGAGTCAAGTTGAAGTGGCCTTGACTCACACCGTCAGGGGGTGACGATCCAGGTGCGCAACGAGGACGTTGCGCGCAGTGAGTGGGGGAGTTGTAACATCCCGGTTTGTGATAAATGAGGAGAGGCTTAAGAGAATTGATTTGGCTACCTATGTCAACAAAGTGCACTTACCTTTTCGGTCTAAAGGTCCAGTTAAGCGTGCTTGGGCTGGAGTAGTTGAAGGATGGGTGACCTTCCGGGAAGTGTTTCCGAAACCGTGTGAGTGAGGCCAAAACACGGGGAAAGGTCGGGTGTTGATTGCAGGGATAGTAAACAAGTCATTAGAGCCTCTCAAAAATAATGAACCGGCCGTCAGATAGGGGTAGGGCCCACAGGCCGAGAGAGGGCGTGGGTGACTCACCGGGATGGGCAGTCGGGCGTTATAAGACACATGCTTGATTGCTGTGAAATGATTGATTTTCCATATAAGGGGAACTTCTTGTCTTGGGTTGGGTATAAAAGATGTCGTAAAGTCCAATGCTAGATAGAGCAGTTGGAAATGAGGACTGACATCATTCATTTTCCCACACTTATGTAAAGTATCTAAAAATTTGGGGTTCGGATGGGCGTCTAGATGGGATGAGTACAAGAAATAAATCCCTAAAGAACAACTAGAGTTGCAAGTGCACAACATATAATTGTAGTACTTAGGGGTTGAACCACAAGGGATTGGATTTCACACATTACACAATCATGTAGTTTAAAGATCTAAGCTAAATCAAACGATGCAAGGGTTTTGAGTTGTTGAGAACTCATGAAAGAAGCAAATAACATAATGCAATTCTATACAAGCAACACTATTGAATCATTAGAAAACCTCTTTGAAAATACATGGCAAGTCGATTGAAAAATTTGTTAAAATCCGATTTGTTTGAACTCAAAACACTAAGGAAGGATTATTCCACTTTCGTGGTTCCAATCTCCTATGTCTTTTATACCAATGGGCTCAGCTTTCGTTCGTCATTGTAGAGTGATACATTGATGTACGTTCCTCAATCATTACTTGAGCGTAATGCATGTATTGTCTCATTCATGTATTACTTTAGCTTTGAGCGTAATGTTGCTTCCCCCTTGACTTCCCTTTGACCCTAAACCTAATCCTCTTTGTATTTAAAGGCTCTAGCCACGAAAAAACCACCAAGCTTTAGATTATTTTGTTTTAGTTTCTTTTAATTTATTGTACTTTTACTTTTTAGAGATCTAATCCCATCTTTGTGTTCTTGAAGCTCTTGCTTCTTGAATCCTAGATCCTGGATAATCTCTCTTGTATTTGCACTTGCTTATTTCAATAAAAGTTGTTTAATTTCATCTCCTCTTTCTTATGATGTCTCTTTTATTGCATTTGCTTGTGTTTACATTCATGTGTAGTGAGTAGTTACCCATTGGGGTTTGAGATGGGATAGATTAGAGGTTTCATATGCTTAATCCTTCTAGCTTATGGTCTTAATCTAGATTCTCTCTCTTTTGGATAGATCTTAAGGCTACATGACCACTACCCCTGGCTTGTAAGTCCTTAGGCGACTCCCCACACGAAAGTGATGGCATTCGCTGGAAAAGATCCACTAAGAGCTCCAATATCTCTTGCTCTAGACATAGAGGTCTAAGGGGTTGGATGGATTAGTTTGGGCAATGATCCTATAGCCTCCAAGGTTTGATTCTCACTGGCTAACCCCCTGTTTCTGAGATCATTCCTTGGTTGATAGCCTCCACCTTGGGAAAGGGTTGGCTAGGCATTGAGAAGCCCAATATCAAGAGAAGCCTTGATACAAGGAGTTTTAAGAGCTAGATTGATTAAGTGTA